>WHYT01016604.1:15326-97703 GCA_009806455.1 Tetrax tetrax | reverse complement strand
AATCTATTTAAGAAAAAAAAAAAAAAAAAAAAAAAAGGAAATGCATCTTTAATCAGAGGTGATTCTCATTTTTCTTTTATTTTTCTTCCTTGCTCTTTTTCATCTCAATTTTTCACTTTTTTCATTTAGGAAAAGAAATCCATGGGACAAAAGGAAAGGAAGAATTTAAAATGCTGCGTATCCAGCTGTCTTGTATCTGGTGCTCCTCTGCAGGCACTGCTGTGTACCTGCATGTCACCAAGAGAAGAGCTGAATTCAATGTAAAGACATCAAATTGGTTTTGTTGGGTCTCTATGAAGAAACTTGGGTTCAAAGAAGCAAGTGAACACATTTCTGGATCTGCTCTGTTTGTACCGGTCTGGTCTGGCATCCTTATAGTGGAGGGCAGCTACGAGTCTCAGTTGTGCCCTGTGTAGCTGGACACTGGGCTCAGGAGAATATGCTTTGGACAACAGTTAGTTTCTTAAGGGCCACAATATCAAATCTTTCCCTAGGTTTTCTGTACTTCAATTTAAGCCATTACAGAGGAATGCAATGCAACCCTGCCCTGCATGGGTTTTCCCAAGTAGTGGGTTCCCAATGTTGAAATTCCCCAAGTGTATTTCTGAACTGTTCTTTTGCCACGGAACATGTGGGAATTTTAAAGCTTTAAAAGCTCAGGTGGTGTCATAAATTAGGAACATTTACATCCTAAAGCAAATGATCTGATAGTTCCTTGAAATTCAGAATTTCTCTGAAGCTTCATTTCCAAATCCATCACTATCACTGAATTCTAAGAAGAAACTAGTTAGAAAAAAGATATAAAAAAGGGCATACATGCAGCAAAGGAAGAAAATAAGGGAATTATGACATGAACCAAGGTGGACACTATGGAAGTTCTACTAGAAGAGAGCTGAATTATTTGCATTTGGATAACCATTTTAGTAAAAAGTGTAAGGCTAATTGGAAAATTATTATTCAGCACAGGCAGAATGTTAGCGAAGATAATGAGAAGGTTGATTAGTGAGTTGAGAGAAACTAGAAGGACAAACCTACTGCAGTTTGTTATGATTCCTGAAATTAATATCACATGGGAAATATGGAAATGGAAATATTTTAGAAATTCATGTGTAGAATTGTATCTGGAAAAATAAAAGAGAGTATAAAATAATTTTCTCTTATTTACTGATGCTAGAAGTAAAAAAAGAAAAAAAAGCTTTCATTTAGGGAAGAATCACAGATATGCTCAGAGATCACAGGATACATAATTCCAATCATTTTTATCAGCCTCTGAAATTTGTCTCGTTTTGTGCTGAATCTTGCACACGGACCCTTAATTTTGCACAGGTTTTTCATCCTACCTATCCAGGCAACTTCCCTGCAATTCCAACTCTCTTTGCACTCTTCCACGGCCTGAGACAGCTCTCCGTTACTGCCTTACTTCAATGACTGGGATATTTTTCTTGTCACAATGTTTCTCTCTCTATACCCCAAACACCTCACTAGTGTTTTGTTACTACCCTGAGAGCTGCACCCTGATTTTTCAGTGACTCTAGGATCTAAAATGTAATCGAATTATTTTCTGATCTCTGTTTTTCTATCTATCTGATCTATCAAAACTCATTTTCCACTTGAAAAGGTAAACAGATACCCATTTCTACCAACAGCATTTGTACTGACAGCAAGGGAAAATCATAAGCCTGTGACTACAAACCCTGTAACTCAACTAAGGAAATTAGGCAGGCTTTAGCATGACTATCAAATTAAATTCTGAAGCAGTTATTCAGATTATTTTCTGTTGTGTGTATGCATCTTGCCAATACTTTTCTGTGTACTTATATTGTATTTTTATATTTTGTATACTTCATTTGTAATTATATAAGTAGGATACATTTTAAAGTAATTTTACAGATAAATATCTTATAATATGAAGAACACCGGATCTGCGAAAGGGTTAAGTAAGTTAAAGCAGTAGGTAAGTGAACTGGTTAGGCAGAATGTTGATTTGTGAAAAAAAAATATTATGGCTGACATAGAAATCTGTATAGAAATTAGAGTCATAAAATGGTAAGTTGATTCTAGGATGCTACAGAAAGGGTTTACATCTCTAGGGTAGTTAAAATAAAATAACACAGAATCAGCAAATGTTTTTATACATCGGAGAATTCTGTAACAAGGCAGGATATTGGATCCTGGCAGAGTTTTAATTACTCAGATGTTGATTTGGATGCCACTCAATGCAAAAATGAAGAGGATGAACACATTTTGAGAGGTATTTCAGGATTGCTTTCTTCCACAGCTTATTGAAGCACTCAGATGGTTAGAGGCTATTTTGGACCAAGTCCTAGAAAATATACCAAGTATGATTAATAGGACTGAAGCAAAGAAACACCCAGGATATTACAGTATCATTAGTTCAAAATATTCTTGGGGGCTGGTGGAAACAAAATGAACATTCTGGAGTGCAGGAAAGCTGACTTTGAAAAAACATTAAATGCCCTAACAGGTTTTGGTTAGTATTTTATTGTTCAATATTTTATTATGCAGAGGGAATCTAGTGGAGACTCTAGAAAGTGTTTTAGAAACAGTTGGTGACGCAATTAAAATCCATCCTGCTTCAGTCTAGAGGGAAAAAAGGCAACAGATGTAAGTTTGTTTAAGTGGCAATGCAAAAATTATTATAAACAGAAGGCTTCTTTAAAATATATACAAAAGGTAGTGAGGGGTGGATTGGGAAATTTCTAAAAATAAGCATATGAGAGTCAAGAAAATAATTAGCAGTACTGAATGTTGCATTGTAAAGGGTATTTCAACTAACAAAGGATTCTGCTGCTGTATTTACAGTAAATGAAAAATAAAATGGGAAAGTGATCTACTTAAAAGAGAGACTGGGGAAGCAAAAAACTCTAATAAAGTAACAGATTTTGAGAAGAGACAGGAGATGGCAAGCTGCTCAGGGCAAGGATTGCATTTCCTAATTAAACCAATTATCAACACTTAACATTGCATTTAGTGCATTCAGAGCTCTGCAATACCTGGTAACAGATGCAAGGGAGTAGTCTTAGCTCCATTTTACAGATGGAGGAGCAGAGGCAGAGATAAGCTGAGGCTGGTGCAGAGCAAACTGGTAGGACTGGTGAAATTAAAGGTCTTTTTGATGGATAGTTCCCTGCCTCTCTGTTCCCATTCTTATTGGACTGCCAAATTCTGATTATAGACAAGAGGAGATAAGAAAACAGCTCAGCAAAGCAGAAGAGGAAGAAAATGAATTCTCCAATTTTAGAAACCTTTCCACACTGGCAGACACCTTTCACCACCACACTGAAGCCAGTCATGGCATAGGTTTCCACTTAATTGGAGTAGTTTACAGGAGGGAAACTAGGGTTCCTGTAGGAACCAGGAACATGTGGAATAGTGAATAATTTGGGATATCTGAGGAGGCAAGGAACAAGTCACACTCGTTAGAGAAGAGACCACATGCATATTCATATCACAGAAGGCAACCTATGCCCAGGCTGCAAGCAGGCTTCCTTCTGTCCTTCCTTTCTTCTGTCTTTCCATCCTTCCTCTGTGCTTCTACCACTGGATGTCTTGTACAGTTCAAGGGAAAAAAATTTGGACCTTGGCTTGTAAAACACATGTATGACTTAAAATTATAAATGTTTCCAGCACTTTCAAAAAGACCACTCATCTGCTTGAAGATGAGAACAAGTTGATGCTCTTAAATGACCCAGGGCCATGGTCTTCATGATGTAGATCTGATCATAGAGGAAAATTTCTAGTATCTTGAGGACAGAGAAATACTAGAATGCAAATAATTCATAGCTATGAGAGTTCAAGGAAGTGAAGACAGAAACAGATAAAATCTTCGGGAAATTACTTTCCAAGTTCCTTGATGAGAGTGCTAGAAACTTGCAAACATAATGTCATTAGTCTGAGATAGGTCTGTGACATCAATTATGGAGAAATATTAGCAAAAATGTGTAGGGTCATTGGTGGAACATGCTGTGCTACTTAATTTCTTTAGAGACAAGTGACATAAATTTATGAGAGTCTGTTATTGCTTAAATCAATTGTAATGTTTTCCCCCAGGTTTTATTATGTGCCGTTCTGTCTGCATTCAGTATAGAAAGAAGTGACATAATTTTTTTTTTTTAACGTACACCATTTTCACCCGTGACAGTGATTAATTTTATGGAGATGTTATCTTGGTGAAGAAGGCAAAGATATTCTTATCCTTTTCCTTCGAAGACTTAGCCTGTTCCCACCATTTCATGAGGTGATGGTGGGATTCTAGATGTATGGTTTGTCTTGCCCCTTCCTCTATTCGGCTGTGGCAGAGAGATGAGGTGAGCTGCCCCTTCTGTGGGGCACAGCTCGGGTCCTTGTGTCAGATGCTCTTGAAACACATTGCTTCTGGCTTTGACATATTACACATTACTTTTGAGAGTTGGACCGAAGCCTTCAGGTCAATTATTTTTCATCAAAGGTAATGTTACTTTTTTTCGTGTAATCATTTTATGGTTCTCAAATTGCTTCTAGAAAATATCAGTCAAAGGGTTATTTCTGAAAGAGCACAATTCTGGACTGAGACAACCACACAAAAGTGTCCAAAGAAATATTTCAAAATAATCCGGATTTTGTAGTCAGCTTTATGATGTATTTATCTTTTTCAGTTATTTTCTCTCCTTCTCTTCAGTAAATTTCCTAAAAGCCTGATGACATGGTTTATACTGGACTTACGGGAGGGTATTTCTCTGTCCTTCAAACAGCAGAATGGTACTGAGGTTTCAGGAGACTTTTGCCTTCACTAGCACTCTCACAAGGCTGCAAAGTACTGAACATACAGCTGTTCAACATGTGCAGAGTCTTCTTGGTCAAGGACTGCTACCCATGCAATAGTAACCTTGGAGCTAAGTGACTGACTGTTGCAGGATTACTGTTTCATTTTGAAGGCAGATTCATCTATATTTGCTATAGTGTTTGGAAAATCAGACTTATAGACTATTACCAAGTTATTTATTATTCCTATAAATATATAACTCTTTATTCATTCTACATGATACTGTGTTCCCTTTCTCTTAAGCTGTGGGTCTTTTGCATGCAGCATTGGGATTTGTGACTGAAGGAGTGATATGTTTCAGGAACAGACAAACAAAATATTGAGGTAATTCTGGAAATATAAGGTGATGAGACAGACAGTGATTTCACTTGCAAGAGTGATGCATTAGTGTTACAGATTGATTTTGCTGCTGAGGACTGCACTGAGCTGTAGCTTACCCCTGGAACTCATCATTCCACTTACTTTGCCAGTTTTATGTCCTTAGCTTTCTTGAGATGCTTGCACACATTGAATCCTCCTTTCTGTTGTATATGGCTCACTGAGGATACAAAAATTCTTTATTGATGATAAATAGCCTCCTTCCAAAGCCTTCATGACCCAGTCAGACACTGCACCTCACCCTGTCAAATTACATCTAGTGTCAGTTGACTCTCTTGCTAAAAACCTTAAGTAGTTGTGTTTTAGTCATGAGTATGAATTATTGACTGACACACACACTGAACAAAAAGGATTTTTGAACCCAATCAAAAAGCAAGTACAGAATATCTCTGAGAGATGTGAAAAAGCTTATAATACTCAAACAGTTACGTTCCTGTGCAGTGTCTCCAGCTTGAGCCTCCCCAAGTCGCATCTTCAGGTTTTGTTAGTATGGGCTACCTCTTCCTCTGTGAGACTGATGAACACTGTTCAGTCATAATACTCGTCATTATAGCACAGTTTATTACTGATAGCACGTCTGTAAACAAAAAAAAACCCAAACCCCAAAATTAAAAAGTGGTTTGCAATAGAATCAGAAACTGTGATTGTTACTGGTCCCAACAGATGAAACTGTCCTCTAGCTTATTTAATTAGAACATTAAATTTACTGTATTTTCATTAGCAGCCATGAAGTTTGCAACATTTTTGTTTTCAGAAAGCTTCATAATAGTGAATATGGCCTTGATATTCCCTCTTCCCCTCAGTTTCTGAAGCTGCCGGGAGTAGGCTAAAGGGTATGCTTGTGTGTGTGTAAGAGGAAATGGACGACAAACAAATAATAACAGCTATGGGAAATTGAAGACACAAGTGACAAAAAAAGGAGCTTTATTGTTTAACGGTCCTTGAATTCCTGACTGCATGTAATGGCACCGGAAAAGATAAGCAGGCTACAGAGGCATCTCCATAGGGAAACTGAAATTGAAATGCTATTGTTTGCTACACAAGCTACTGGCCAGACTTCAGCTAGTTCACCGTGTTTGGTTTCAGTGACCTTTTCAAATAAAGAGTAGTGCCCTGCTGAAGGTACAGAGTATGACATCAAGGATAATTCAAAGTGATGGGAAGAAGATGTTCTTTATGGTATATAATAAATAACAGGACTATCCCTGGGTGGCTATATTGTGGATAGGTATATTTATGATCCAGCACAAGTCCCTGACATGTGTGTTTGTGGGGTACTTTTTAGGTGGAAGCAATTTTCCAACTAAATGGAAATTACTCTTACTGGAAAAGACTGAAAGAAAAATATAAGTGAAGCTTCCTTTTTTTTTATTCTTCATTAGCTAAAGCATCATATAGCTGAACACTGCTAAGCTGGTTTTCCAAAAAGATTTTCGCAGGTTTTAAGCTCGTAACCCAGCAAAGTCGTTAAACATATTGTTTAACCTGAAGCATGTGAGTTGCATTTTGAATTCAGCAGGTTTACTTGAAGTTGTATATTTGCTTAAGTGCCTTGCTGGACTGAGACCAAAGCTCTGTGGGGAAGGATTTGTAACTTTCTGTTGTTGATATTACTGCAATGCAAATAGTAAGTAGTAGTAATTATTGTGCTGTTTCACATTCACTATTAAAATAATACTTTATGTAGCTTTTTGGCTCCTTTGGTTAAAGAGCATATTTTAGATAATTTAGATAATATAGATTTACCTTGTTTCTTCAAGGTTCTGCAATTATATTAATAAAATATTTACTTGCAGTCTTTTCCTCTGGTCTTACTCCGCATCTTGTATGCAGCAATTACATAGTGAGACAACTAAAGGAAGAGACATCTTCCAGTAAAAACTAGCAATGGCAAGGATAAACTAAGATATTTAGAAATAACTAGTCCCTCAAAAGTTAAGGTTTGATAGGATTATTGTTTCCCCACTGTAAAGGGCATTACCTCATATAACATACCTCATGTATGCAGAGCTGCATGTCAGCATGAGATATCCAACAAAAATTTACTATCCGATACTCAAAATCAAAAATGAAAAAAAAAATTCTATAAAGTAAAAGGCCCTCTGATTTCTGTCTCCTATTTCTAACACAGAAGAGGGTGCTCAAGTAGCATATGACATATTAATGATGTTTCATATGTCCAGAACTGATTAGCCATGTGGTGCCTGCTCCTTACAATTGATCTGACTTAGGCAGACTAACCTACAAGAAGGGCACTCCAGGACCCCAGGGCAATCACACTTATTGCTCATATGCATGTAGCCTGCATCAATTCTGAACTGCACTCACAGTGGGATCTTTGCATCTCACAGTCAGTTCACACATGTACGATGACTACTTGTCTAGGATTTTGTGAGCTACTCCTTTTAAATGGAATTAATTAAAAAAAAAAAAAAGACTAGCCAAAAGGGTGCATTGAATGGTAAAATATACAAGTTGACTCACAGTGTTTTTGTAGTAAACCCATTAAACCTATGCCCTACAATTACTTGTTAACAGTTCAGTGCTTATTTTGTTTCTCTGGGGAATAGTTTAGTGTAAAAAGCAGCAATATATTTGACAATAACTAATTATTGTCAATTAATAAAACAATTGGCAATTACATCAAACATGGTAGTAGTAGTTTTACGTAGCTAATCCTTCATACACAAGCGTGGTGCAAGCAGGTATTCCATCTTATGTGCCTCTGGTTGAGACAGTCAATTACAGCAGCACTATTTTTTTTGAAAGGGAAATTTCATTGGATAAAAATTGGAATATATACCTATCTAAATATAACACAAAGAAAGCCTCTCGAAGTAGTTTGCAAATAGAAGGGAGGCAAATTTTTGTCAGATTGTGCACCTGGACGAAATATTGAGGTGAGAGCCATGAGATAAAATCATGAGCATCTGACAGCCTTAAAAATTGCCATAATTGAGAATGAGACTGTGAGGCACATCTAACAGTTGCTAGGACCTTGAAAGGATTGGCACTCAATCTTTTAATTCCATATTATGGAGCAAACCTGCAGTGTTTGTGACCTTGCAAAATCAGTTTGAGCCCAGCTGACTTTTAAAGCCTTAAATCAAGATCCTGCCAGGATGAGATGATTCTTGTAAGAAAGATAACCCACATATAAGGCAAAATGAAATTTAGTTGGCTCTTGAAATGACTTGGACAAACTCTGGCGATGCAAATGTCAATCACATGGCCTTCTGCCAAGGTTAAGTCTCAACTTCCCTATGATTCAACAGTCTGGACACCTTGGCAATTGTTTCGAACACAAATACCATAGAAAAGCAAGAAATTTCAGTTAACAGCTGGTGTGAGGTGACTTGAAACAAGCTTTTTAGCTTTATGTGGGAAGTAAGTGTTAGAAAAAGAGGAGAAAGTGATTGTTTTGAACAGTAACTGGTCTCCAGACATATGGACCCAAAATACTTCTCTGCTTGCTCATATATTTGAAATGTAGAGCCAAGTCAGAGGGCTGTATCTCCCAGCTAAAACCAGAGGACTGACAAAGGCTTTAAAGTGAACCTGTTCATGCAGGGTTTCGGGTAAATTGTCCTTACCATAAATTCCAAACATCACATTTCCCCAACTGTCATTTTGTTCCATGTTTCCTCATTGTTCTTAAATTAGACATGCCATTTTTAAAGTGTGAAAAAACCGAGAACTTCTGCTGATTTATAAGGAGGGTATATTAGCAGACTACCATTGCTGTTTGCCTCATGTCTATACAGTATCCTAGTATTTCTAGAACAATGGTATCTGTCACTTGTTTCTAAGTGTGAGGCAATGACATGTTTTCTTCCTCATGTTCCTGGCCATATCTGGAATGCTATAACTAAAAGCACCTTTCTCTTAAATGAAATGAAATTACAGCACAGAAAATGTTTCTGGCTGTACTCCAAACTTAATTTCATTGAAGCATGGCATTGTCTTTCATTACAAATAAAAGCATAGAGGCACCTAGGACTCATTCTGATGCCATGGCGTCTACTTACAAATCACTTATTTATCTTTATGAGGTAAGAAGGGCAGGTAATAGAAGTTAGCAGTATGTTTATTGGGAACTTTTGAAGTCCTATTGCAGAGGTGGGTTTGCTATTAGATATATTTCCACACTTAGTGGGAAACAAAGTTCCCATGGCAAGGGAAATCATCAAAACAGGTGGTCCAGGTTTATGTTGTCTTCCCTTACAACTCTTTACAGAACTGGTTACATGAGGCATAATATCCTGTAATTCCTAAGCTTGGAGACGTTCGTTAGTTCCTAACATTGGTTTTTGCTTTCGCCAGCCAGGCTCCTCTCAGCACTACAGATCCCGGTTCCCTACCATACCCCACTATTCTATCTCTTCCCTGTCACTGCTACCACTTCTCTACCATGCACTTTTTAATCTTTACCATGCTCACACAAATAGAGTGCTTAAATTATTTGAGCCTTTCTTGGGTAACAGCTGGCAGGGGTGGATCTATATTGTTCCCTTCCATACCTCAGCCAGGCATGTCACAGATGCAACACCTTCCTAGAAATATGCGTCTCCCCCATTTCCTTCCTCCCTTGTAATTTCATGCGGATGCCCTGTAGAGTGTATTTCCCAGGGAATGCTTTTAAACCTTTTGCTGCTCTGTTTCCACTTCGTTGCTAAATCTGTTCTAAGCAGATCAAATCTGATAGACAACTGATGTTATAGAAGGAACTCTGCTGGAGTTTTCTGGGAGGCAGAATGTAGTGCAGATCTGTACAAAAATAGAAAATTTGCAAGGCAGTTTTGCTGGGTTGAAAATCATTTTATCTGTAATGTCTTTTTAAGTATTTGTACAAAGAATTTTGTTGGGCCATTTGATCTGGGATGAAAAGTAACAGAGATGGCATGGATCAGTGAATTTGTTCTCTTTAGGAATGTTTGATTGAGAGCTCTCCACAAAACATTCTTTATGTTTTGTTTGGCCAGGTATCTATACACTGCTGTGTTTGATGTTTCTCTGTCATTCACAACAGAAGGTAAGTTTGTAATTTGTTTTTCAGGATTTGGAATATGTGCTATGCCTTCTGGAATAAAGAACAACTGCAAAAGATTATTGATATGCCTCAAAACTGAATTTTTAATTTTTGAGAATTATATTTGAAAAATGAACTACTGTCATGGAATCAGAGTGAAATCTACTTTAGAAGGTTAATTCTTTGTTTCACAGTATTCGTGCAAACCCTTGTTCCAGGTGCAATGTATGTGAAAAGCCACAAAATGTATAAAAAATGAAAAAAGAAAACAAACAACCAGATTCAAGAGTACATCACAGATATGAAAAAACGTCAGATTTACTCAAAAGGTGAGTGAATCCTAGAAAAAAGAGGTGGCTAAGTTTTATGAAAACAAGCCAGTTTATCCAACACTCTCCTCATTTTTGGAAGAACTGTATGCTTACATCTGTGCTAGTAAACTGAATGTGAACAGGAGGGCTTCTGGGCATGAATGTCAGCTTCCAGAGAGTGATCCAACTCTTTGCTTATAAAATGCCTTATCCCTCACATCAAGGTTGGCTGCATGCAAGCTGCCTAACAAAACTGGAAGGACCTAGTTCCTCAGCTGTACTTGATAATTGCTTGGAAAAGAATAAGGGAAGCGTTGACAAAAGGTGATCCAATTCTTCTAACAGTATTAAACCATATTCCCATTACCAAGCAGAGCTTTGTTTTGCTGTATATATACATATATATGTCCCCTCTGGTTCCAGATGACAAAGCAAGTTATTGCTTTTCTTTTCTTGCCACTAAAACACCAGAACTTCTCTCTTTACGGGAGATAGCATTCTCCTCACTAAAACAGGACCTTTAGCCTTTGACAAAAGTAATTTTCTGTATCTAATTTAAAGATAAATAAGATAACCATAAGATGAGGATGAATTAACATCTTGCCAGAATTCCTCATAGAAATTACACAAGGTTTGAATGCATTTCCCAGTTTTTATGGCAAAAAACCTAAGCTTCAAAGAAGTTTTTTCAGTGTTTGCTTCCTTATCTGTTGTCAGATATTGTATGCAATATTTGTGCTTTGGATGTTGGCACTGAGTTAGATCAGGATGGCCAGCTTGCAACTTCTGAGTGCATGCAGCTTATGACCTGCTCAAGTGCAACTTCTTCAATTGCTATGCTATCTCCTTGGTCTTTGAAGTATGTGGGATGTGTTACATGGCCCTCTATCATATGATGGTTTTTGGTAAGAAGTTCACACAGCTAGAAGTGTTGTTTTTCTCTGTTTGGGTTACAAGTTGTCTTGGCAAGGAGAACAGATACACAAAACCCTTCCCATCTTTCCCCTGTACAATATGAGACAGTGGCATAATGGCTGGCATTGTACGTTGTCCTTGCTCTCACTTCAGGGAATAAAGTATTGAGAACTGGATAGGAGGTGCAAAGAGCAGGCATGATCTCCAAGACATATTTTAAATTTGTTTTAAATATTGGTGCTCTACATTTTCATATGAACTGTGTTTTCTGGTTGAAAAAATACACTTTTAAAAACATAGAATTAAATTTGCAATATAACCTTTTGACTGACTATTTTGTGCCCTTTCTGGATTAATTCTGATCTACTTAGCGAACATATGATTGCAACAGTTATTTGAATGTATCATTTTTCAGACACTAGCTATTTCAGTAAATTAAAAATATTGATCATATGCCAGTTTCAAAAAAAGAAGAAAAAAATAGAAATAACATGACATTGGTTTCAAATGCTTTGAACAAAAAATATAAAATATATTTATTCTTTAGCACTAGTTCTAAATACTCAACGCAATGAAACAATCATCAACACCCCTGGGAATATTTTCTGTGGCTAAATCTATCTTATTCTCAAGCGTTTTCCTGAAATTCAGTGTAAATTATACTTCTCTTAATATCATTCTGCAACTCTTACATGTCTTCGATCTGTTTTTGAATTATTTGTCATGAAGTTTGAGATACAAACATTATTAGGTCTCTTTTTCAATGACAAAAAAAAAGGTGCTCCATACAAATAAAATCTTCTGTTAGAGCCTGGTTAATGTTGGCTCTATTTGCTTTGGATTAGCCCATAAAAGACAAACTGTGGAATGAGCGAGTAACTGGAGAGAAGGAGTGAGATTATATACAAAATATAATTTCTGATTTTTTGTTCCTGAAAATTTGGAGAGAAATTATTTATAAGCTCCTGGGCCAGTGTTCTTAAATAAACCACTGACTCGGACTCAAGCAGAGGGTGATAGTAAAGTACTATAGTACTTTAGTACTATACTAGTACTAGTAAAGTGAACGTCTATCAATTACATTGAAGCTGTTTTATTAAAAAACAAAGTAAATCTATGTTCTGATAGAGTCTTAAATCTGAGTAACATTTAAAGTTTCATGCTATAAGATTCAAATATTTTTAAAATTGCCATAGAACCATGGAATCATAGAATCATAGAATGGTTTGAGTTGGAAGGGACCTTTAAAGGTCATCTAGTCCAACCTTCCTGCAAGAAGCAAGGACACCTTCAATTAGATCAGGTTGCTCAGAGCCCCATCCAATCTGGCCTTGAATGTTTCCAGGGATGGGGCATCAACCACCTCTCTGGGCAACCTGTTCCAGTGTTCCACCACCCTCATTGTAAAACATTTTTTTACAATGTCTAATCTGAATCTACCTCCCTCTATTTTAAAACCATTACCCCTAGTCCTGTCACAACAGGCCCTACTGAACAGTCTCTCCCTGTCTTTCCTGTAGGCCCCCTTGAGGTACTGGAAGACCGCTATCAGGTCTCCCCAGAGCCTTCTCTTCTCCAGGCTGAACAGCCCCACCTCTCTCAGCCTGTCCTCATAGGAGAGGTGCTCCAGCCCTCTTATCTTTGTGGCCCTCCTCTGGACCTTCTCCAACTGGTCCTCATCCTTCTTATGCTGGGGGCTCCAGAGCTGGATGCAGTGCTCCAGAGCTGGATGCAGTACTCCAGACGGGGTCTCACGAGAGTGGAGTAGAGAGGGAGAATCGCCTCCCTCGACCTGCTGGCCATGCTTCTTTTGATGCAGCCCAGGACGCAGTTGGCTTTCTGGGCTGGAAGCACACATTGCCGGCTCCTGTTGAGTTTCTCATCCACCAGCACTTCCAAGTCCTTCTTCTCAGAGCTACTGTCAATGCCTTCTCCACCCAGCCTGTATTTGTGCTTGGGATTGCCCCAACCCATGTGCAGGACCTTGCACTTGACCTTGTTGAACTTCATGAGGATTACACATGCCCACCTTTCACATATTGTTCCAAGCTCAAAGTATTTTGAAGTGTCAAGAACACCATAAACAAAATCTCACAGAGTTACTAATTCAAGAAGCTGAGTCACAGTGCTTATTCCACTGAAAATGAATTCCCAGTAGAAATTATGGCCAAAAAAAGGCCAGTGGGGTAGTTTAGAGCAGAAACCTGGGAAAGTGACGAGAAGTACAGATTTTCTACCACTGAGAATAAACATTTCTGCAATGCTCAAGTCTAGAGTCCGCTCTGGAAAAAAATAGGTAAATAGTGGAGAAGGTTCAAATAAGAATAAAGAAAATGGTTAAAGAAAATTGATTGTTTCAGGAGCTTCCATGTGATCTATTTAGTTTAGCAAACAGACATGTAACCTCATCTCCATTTTTCAGTGAGAAACAAAGGTTTGGTAAAGAACTCTTCAGTCTAACTGAAAAGAGCTGAACAAGATCCCGTTATGGAAGCTATAAGAAAACAATTGGAGATTCATTTTGAGTATGGGTGACAATATGTCACTTGGAATACCATGTATTGTTTGTTTGGTATTCCCTAACAATTTCTGTCAGGAATTTAGGGCATATAGTTCACGTTTGGCTATTCAACTGAAAGTAGAAATCTATACAGTCCACTGTATTGATTCACAGCTAGACGTGATCCCAGATCTTTAATTAGAAAGTTTTAAACATCTAATACTGAGCAAAATTTGTGTGCTGTCGTATTTTAAAATAACAGTAAGGTAAGAAACAGAATGGAAAATGGAAGCTCGATGTGCTTCCCTATCGAGCTTTTTTAAAGTGACATTTATCCTGGTAGAGTAATTTTTTACTTTTCAATTTTTCGTAAGAGTGGGTTGTAGTATTTTTAAAACTTTATCTCTCTTCCTCTCTCTCTCCATTCCCCTCTCTCTCTTTTTCTTTTTTTTTTTTTAACCCATAAAAATGATTAACTACTTACTTGTGCTCAGCAGTCTCGGCAGAAAAATGTGCCTTTAGCATTTTGCAGAATGATTGCAACAAAAGTGTTCAAGGGAATGTGAGTAAATAATGACAGTCCACAGGCACAAGCGATGCTATGTTTAAGCTTCAAATACTGGAGTGTATCACTCTGATAATGAAGACATATAGAAATATTGATATATACAGACAGATATACTGTGATGCACTTACAGTTTGTTTTCAAATGTACCTCAGCTACTTCAGGAAATCAAAATGTTCTGGGTGCTCAAAAGAGTGAAAAGTCTCCATACTGTTCATATTGCATATGAGGCAAATGCCATTATAATAACTTCATTAATATGTAAATTGCAACATTTTGATTAGCACTTGCAGACCACTTTTGTTAAGAAAAGAGACGGAAGGAGCTAACCAGATTGCAATAATTTACATAATAACTCAGTGGTGGCAATGCCACCAAGAAGAGAAACTAAGGAAGGCTATAATGTATTTTTTTAACAGCTTAACACAGTATTAAAACCCATTGTACAAAAGGAAGAAAAATATTTTTCTTTAAACTGATGAACTCTTTTGGAGAATAGTGGGATATATTAAAGATGTGCTGGAGCTTATTTTAAAATAGTAGAATACACATTTTCTCGACAAAGGAATACAAATATTTTGGGTCATTATACACTGATCTGAAGCCAAATGAAGAGTAGCTTTTGTAAGCTGGTATATTATGTGTTTCTCTACAGTGATTTTGCAATGTACCAGATCCTATTCTTTTGGAAAGTAATGAAAATTTGTTCATTGACTTGAATAGCCTCAAGATTTATTTCTGTGCTCTTAGTTTTCAAATTGGAGTATGTCAGTAGGACATGTAAATCTCTCACTCAGGTTATCAAATCACAGTGTCATAACTGTACAAGATGGCATTTGAATTTCTAAATTATGATACATGCATTCAGATATGTTCTTTTCTATTGAGACCTATCAGTGGGATTTATAGGTATACTAGATTTTGAGTTGCTTGAACAATATAAGAAAGCTAGCATGTTATGGTTTTGCTTATTATACTTCAAATGTTCAGAGCAATAAGTTAATGATGTTTCTCTTTAAGTATCAGCATTTTACTTCTTCTGTTACTGGTCATTTGAAAGATGTTTCAATATTTGGACACCCTAAAGGGAGCTCAATAGTAGTCATGTTTGCTTGGCTCTTTGGGCCACTGACTGTCAAGAGACAGTGGAGAATGTACAGTTGGCTTACAACAGCGTCGCTTTTTTAGTGGTAACCCAGAAGATGGATAGTAACAGAAGAAAGAGAAAGAAAATAGTGGGGATTCTAAGGACTTTCATATACTTGCCAAAGTTCAGAGACCTCAGGGCAAAATAGGAAAAAGAAAAGAAAAGATATTTGAAAAGCAAAGTTCAACAGCTCTGCTTGGTGCTACTTGAAAGGATACTACAGTCATCCTACTAGATTTATCAGAAAAAAATAACTGTGATCTTTTAAAATTAGTAAGCTAGGAGGCATATTCTGTTTGTTAAAGTTCCATAGATTTTTTTTTTTTTCCACAGCTAATTTCTATAGAAAGGGCTTCGTTGTGATGTAACTAAAGCAAATATTAGTCTAAGAGTTAAGAATAACAATACAGGGTGGTTTTTTTTGCCATTAAAAGAATATTCTGTTAAATTGGGAGAAGTTTCTATGAAGCAGTATGCCCACAGGGAACTTCAGAATAGGAATGGATGAACTTGCAGAGATTTTTTTTTTTGGCTTTGTTAAATCTTTAAAACATTTATAGAGATTTATAATGTTTTAGAGCCCATTGTAAAAAAAGCATGAAACTTTTGTCAAACTTTTAAAAAGTATTCAGGATACAATTTAAAAAAACATCCAAAATAGCTGGTCATACTTATAAAAAGGACTGGACTTTCAGCTGGTGATCATCAGCCTTGCTCTATTGAATTCAGTAACCTTACACTGACCGTCTGGCTTTGAAGGCATCTGCAGGAAGGAGTCTATCACAAAAGCATCAGCCTAGCTCCAACTAATTAAATATTTTTTTGACTTGATAGGATAAGACTGATTTGCAACAGATAAGTATCTGGCATATAGGACACATGTGAGTCAGTATGCATGAAGAAATTACCTAAAAAATTCCTAAATGGAATTACAAGGTATTATTGACCTTTTATACCAGTAAATTTTGACTTGTCTGTGTATCATTAGTGTTTTTGAGATGAGATCCTAACCAGATTAGTGGATTCTTTTCAAAGGACAACCCTATCACTTCTTGTTTTTTAAGTATGTTAACAAGCATGTAGGATTTTCAGCTCCCCTAACAGTTATGAGCTGTTACATAATAAACAAGTCTTGATAATTGACATTTGATCAGTGTATTTACAGAAAAAAAAACAGCACTAAGTCTGCTATTGTATCTCCTTGAAAGCAACCATTCCTAAAAAGTCGAACGGCTGAGGCTGAGCAGAAGTTTGTGGCAAGAGCACCTTCTAGCTGGGAGGTAACCAGACCTTTAAACTGTCTGGCCCAGAGTCTCTGGTTTGTGTAAACTGTGTTTCATCCAGGCTTGGAAGGGAAAATGTGACATTTCAGTTAACTTTCTGCTCCTGCTTTCAGGACCTGCTAGGTGGCAGTTAAATCTTTGCGCTAAAATATTTATCCTCAAGCTTGTCTGCTTTTGACTAGCAACCCATAGCTGCTAGGGCCATTTTAGTATCCAGAGACTAGGAACTCCAACATGCAGGAGTCCAAACAATTTCTTCTTTTCAGCTGCATTGATGTTTTAGGAGCTATTGTGCTACTGTAAAAGCAAAGGGCTAAGACTCTAATGAGGGACCAGGATGAATCAGACTTGCTAATCAGGTCTGCTGTCCACATTGCTGCTGCTTCATGACAGCATAAACAGTTCTGCTAGCCAGCCATTATGTATGTCTAACAGAAGAGGCTGGGATTGTTTTGAAGTGAACTGCAGATGATCCTACATTCCCAGGCATCAGTTTGGTTCACAGGGTTAGCCTGGTGTGTGCAAACTTGAATCTTTTCAAGGGAAAAGTGGGCACCAGCAATACAGATAGGAGCAGCCTGAATCAAGAAGGATTACAGAGCCCTGGGATCAATGGTTAAGGACTCCGGGGTGCAGGCAGTCTTTTCATCTATCATCCCTATCAAAGGGAAGGGGTCTGAAAGGGCCAGATGAAGCTGGCAAATCAACAAACAGCTGCAGGAATGGTGCCACAGCCAGGAGTTTGACTACTTAGACCATGGGACTTGCTTTGAGAAACCTGGTCTACAAGGGGCTGACAGGGTTCACCTGATGTACCCCTGCCAAACTCTTTTTTTATTCTATGACTATTTTAAGAAATTATAATTCCTTTCTTCCTGCTTTCCATGGAAATGGCAACATACCTCCCTTTATACTCATAGAAGTTCCAGAAAGGTGCTCCAATGACACTGAAATCAGCCTGTGCCAAAAGTTTTTCTGATGGCAGGATAACATGTTTCATTATCAGCAATCCAAGCAGTCCAGTAACCTCACCAATCACATACACAATGATCAGCAAGAGTGATACATTACATTCAAGATTAAGTCTCTTTTATAGAAGACATGGGGCAAGTGGCAACATAGCTCTGTCCCTACTACAGAGACTTCGTACAGTTATTGGACTGAGAGAACCTGGCTGGGCCAGTCTGTCTTTTGGGTACCCCCACCGCGGGTCTTGAGCTCACAGTGTGGAACACCTGGAAAGGCAGCACCTCCTCTGGAGCTACTTCAGGTCTCTATTCCTGAGCCCCACAGAGATGTCTACAAAGGAGTACCTGGAGACTCCTCACTGTGGCCCACATTAGGAACCCCTGCTGCCTCAGGTTTCATCCAGAGAAAGGGCACTATTTTGTATTCAAGTCTGTAGATGGTGTGTGAAGGAGGGTAGATGGAGTGAAAAGGAATACCTAAGACCTTTACTAGAATTACAATATTGGGCACAGAGCTGCAGCACGGTGATGCATATCACCCTCACAGTCTGACTGTGAGGACTTTCATGACTTTATTTGCTTGAAGACCTCTCTGCACCCTATTCAGCAGCTGTCTGTTAGAGACCAGGGTCAAGAGGTCTCATAAAGTCATGGCTACTGTCTTGAATGCAAGTTTGGGCTTCCAGGATTTTATGTGGCAAAGGAGAATTGGCAATGCCAGACCACAGCTAAGGGCCTTCTGCTCTGTCCCTCCACAGCTGAAAATGCTGCAGCTGCAATGGTTGTCTCAGATCCAGACAACATTGCAGTCCCACCTCTCTGGCTCATCAGCCCAGTCCAGAGCCTTGGGTCAGCTAGGCACAAAGCAGTTGCTGTGGTTAGCTTTAACTTAACATGACCCACAGTAGCAGATGAAAGATTTCATCTACCCTTACAAAGCCTTTTTTTTGGACATCGAACAAACTCAGAGTAAGTAGGAAGATTGGGAAGAATGTACCAGAAAGTAGCAGCAAAAGGAAGACTTGTGGCTGCAAGTGAGACTTTACAGGTAATCACGAGGGAAGTGGTGACATGCTTCAATCTTCTGCATGAAACAGATGGAAAGACCATACAAGGCTTCCTAGACTTGCCTATATAGGGACCTGCATTCAAGAAAGCAAAAATTTTGGGACTTCTCTACTGTATCATGTGTGGGTTGGTTTTTTTTTTGCCCATTAGAACAGCCTAATCTTGTCTGAATTACACCCCAAACCATATATGCTGCAAATGTATGGGTGTAATTACCTACTGGTCTAATTATTAATCTGGTCCTATTCCACCAAACTGCTTGAACTTGGCATTAAGGGACTCATTTTTAGGTCCTTTACCTTTTAGGGAGACCTGGCTAGTCCCAGAGAATGGGACATGAAGTGATTCCGGCCTCACACCTATCACACATCTTTCTGTGTCTCACCTGTATGCCCCTCTGGTCTGTCATATACTCGGTGCAAAAAAAAATTGCCTGTTTCATACTTTTGACATATCCAGACTGATTTTCATGATGAGTCTTTATATGGGATGCTTTTAGTTTTTCAGCTTCAAGGGGTACTGCTCTAAAATTCTCAGCAGCAAGCTAGCTGCTACCTTCTCCCGTAAGCAGCCATGAAGGCTCTTGCGGTTATGAACACCTCTTCCTTCTTCCTACACACTCCCTATTCTGAGGGGTTTGAGACAGTAGCCTCCTGGTCCTGTCTAGTATTCTCTGATCCTGAGATGTTTTAGCTATTTTAAGGCATTTTAATAATTGATACTTCCTTCCAGTGTGCCAGAGATGACAGCCTTTTGCATTTGTGTTCTGAGAACATGGCACTTCAGGTTCTGCCTGCAGCAGGGCATGCCAAGAAGATACACGAGGATGCAAGACCTGTTAGCATCATAGAACAGGTCTCTACAGTGGGAGAAAAACTCAGTGCAGATCTAACTACACTGCCCATCTGAGCAGTGCCTGGGCTGATCTAGCCATGGCGCCATGCCTGGGTTTTAGGTGATGAGAGGAACTTATCTGGTTTTCTCCAGAAGAGATCCCACAGGCATGCAGCGAGGCTGGTCACAGCAGCAAGGCGCTGAAATGAAACTGAGAGTTATCTGAATTGACAGTGTAAGTTCAACCAATGTGTCTGCTAGCTGTGACCCAGGGGGATTTATTTGAGACATGCAGATGGTGCAAATGCAGTGAGAATCTGAGTAAGTTAAATGTGCTTAGTCTGCTCTTAATTGCTAATTTAATATACCTCTATATAATCATTTTCTCTAAGAAAATTCATTGTAATCTCAGCAATGAATATTCTGAATTTCAGCCAACTTTATTTTCTGTTACTGAAACCTTACATTACTTTCTTTTCCCCTCCTCACCCCACAATACCGATATGTTTACAGCAAGCCAGGTATAATGAGATCTTAAATGTTTCTCTTTCAGTGACTCTTCTGAGTCCTCTATTTCTATTGTGAAACTTGAAAAACCCTATCTGTATTAATTGTAATGCTGTTCCACACATAAATATAATGCTAAATATACTGTTGAAATATTATCTTCCACAACTCAAACAGCTACTGTACCATTCAGTCTTTTCAAATGAGGAGCAGTGCTCATGTGAAAGCAAATTGTGGTGAACAACACTCAAAAAATGTTAATGTGTGTGAGGCAACTTAAAGCAGTAACTGTGGCCTTGGACACAGAGGCAATCATTCACTTAGACTACAAAGCAATCATTTTGTCCAAGAAGAGAGAAAAATAGATTGGAGCAACAATTTGTTCCTAAAAAAATTGAAATCTGTTAATCAATTTGCAGTAACTATCTGATTTATTTGTGTAATAACATGACTGACAATTTACAGCCTTTTCCAATAAATCTCAAAGCCATGATTTGCTGGAGCCAGAAGCCATTTATTTTATAAAGATGACCTTTAATCTCTCTGATGATTGATTAATCAGTATATCATAAATAGAGTTTTGAGAGGTGAAGAAAGATTTTCTTGATGATGACCAATCTTCTGTTCCTAAAGAGCTCTGCAGGTGCGTCCAGCTCACAGAGAGCTTCATTAAAGACAACGGAGGAGTGAAAGTGGTATGTGGTGCAGCAGTGAAAGAAAATTAAAACAACAGGATTGCTTCATATTTGTTCATTCAGAAAAGCTACGATGAACAAAAATAATCCCCCAGTCTTAAAGAGCTAGCCTGTTGCTTTACGACACATCCTAAATTAGAGGGAGATGTGTGATTAACCCCCGGACAGAAGAGAGAATGAGCTGTGGCTGTGATTTCAGCATCCTCTTAACCTTCCCTATTCTGGAGTGCAGAGTAGTTACTTTAGCCCATTTGGTAAACACTGTTTTCTGCCAATCTACCTAATGACTAGAGAGAGAGAGAGAGAGAGATATTACCAAAGCTTCTCCCACTTGTCTTCTTCTCCACTTCCGCTCCCTAGCCATGCACTTTGAAGAGTGAACAGCAGCTAAGTATCACTTATCCTCCTAACTGTTCAGCTAAGTCTGCTGGATCATCGCCCCACTCTCTGGAGATGTGTTTTCGTGACACAATTTCAGCTGATGTAACTGCTTGTCATTTCTAAAAAGGGCTTTCCCTCTCTCTCGCGTCCAGCTCTCCCCTGTGAAGCTCACACTCCTGCTTGAGCAGGTGGGGCACTCAGGTAAGCTTGCAGTAACTGTTCCTAAAAGAAAGGGAGGGAAACACTCGGGGGAAAAACCATGCATTTGTTTTTCTCACTCAGTTGGCAACATCTCAAGCACCTAGTGACTGGGTGAACGTCGGAGCTGGTAGAAGGGAGTGTGAGGGGTGGAGGTGGTAAAAGTCCTTTTCATGGAGATGAGCACGCAGTTGGTTCAGTTCACATCTGAAACTACAACCACAGAGCCTCTACTCTGTTACTGTGGATCCTTTGTCCTCGGTTGCAACCCCTTGCCTTGCTTGTGGCTGTGGCCACAGACTCAGCTGTGTTGGCATGCTGTCATGGGTGCCCATGGCTAGCCTTTGTCCTTACACAGAGGAGAGGACAGGAGGAAGCAAAAGGATCTAGAGAGGTGTGTGATTGTTTCATGGACTTGATTAAAAGATGCAAGTGGCTTATCCAAGGTCTTTGCCTTTTTAAATATTTGGGGGTTTTTTTTGGTCAAATGTTGATTGCTCACTTCCAAAGTTTCTGTTACAGATTTGTTCATAAAGCACTACTAAAATTAAATAAAAATACCCACCATCTGATTTTCACTTGATTTGTAGAGCTGAAAATAGCTCTACCTGAAGGGATATAGTGACGAACTAGGACCATAATGTATTAAAATGCTACTCGTGAGTGATAGCTCATGAGGAGTGATAGCTGAGGAAAGCCTGACGAAAGCTGGGGAGATGGTCTGTGATGTTATTCCAGGGGTCTTTCCCATTCCTGGATTGCAACTGCTTTATCTATATGAGTCAGGCAAGTGGCAGATTTGATAATTCTTCTACTCCTTAAGCAGTGTCTCTACATGGATAGTCTCTAGAAACAGTACTATGGTTAGTCCTCCTAGAAAGGAAGGAGTGCTAGCTGTTAAGCTGGGAAAGGGGACAGTCAGACTAAGGGCATTTGCAGGGCACAGAGGAGCAGTAGAACCCAAGCCATGACCTGCCCCATGCTTTCCTTTCTTTCAGAAAGTCCAGCAGGCCATTTAGATCCCTGCAACATCAGCAGTGAGTCTGTGGGGCATCTGATCATTTTTCTTCCCAAGCTTATAATATTTCTGCTACTCAGCTTTCAGATACGGTAGAATGATTTTGATGGGACCAGCTTCCTAGATTCTCCTGGCTTTACAGAGACTTATTGAGTAGCATTCGAGTCTATGGTGAATGGCACTCTGCAGGTTTATTCATGCATGTCCTAGGAGGTAGTTCTACTTAGTGATTTGGTGCTTTTTTAGAGGCTAGATGAAGTGACGGTGTCCTTTTTCTGCTTATGAGTTCCACAGACATTTCAAACCTGGTTATTTCACTAATATAGGTATCACCCAGGAGAATCATAAGTATCTCTCCCAGGGTTTTGGATTAAAAAGGAATGCAGAACTTAGTTTAAAAATCACAGATGGTTTGATTGTTATGAATGGTGATGTTGTTATATTTATTTTCCAAAAACATCCTTTACAATAGCTGTGTACAATTTTGTGATTTACATGTGCTGGAAGACTGAACTCGATCTGGAAAATCCTGAGTCTCAAGCTTTGGGTTGACAAAGTCTCATATCTGAAACTCAGGAATGCAAGCAGGCCTGGCCTGAAATACAGTGATTTTTTGCAACTCCACCTCCTTTCCAGCAGAGCGTATGTTTCCACTATATAATTAACTCTGAATTTCTCCTCATTTAGCCTGTATTTTTAGTGAAAAGAAATAATATTATTGTCAGTCCTATCAAACAGAGACTGCCATAGGCTCAACAATGCAATAGAGTAAAGCATTAAGAGATGACTGAATTGCTTTATTTTGAGGCTTAGGAGGAGGAGGGAATCATCAAATCATTGGGATTTTTTAACGCATCTATTAAGTTGTCTGGCAGAACATTTCAACAGGGCCTCCAACCCAGCCAAAAGGCCTAGCCCATAACCTCTAATCTTATGGAGCTGAACTCTATTATTTGCCATTAAAATTAGATGTTACTGAGTTGTAACAGATGTCTTCAGCAGGCACATTTTTGTTATTGAAGAAGTTTAGGTAAATGGAAACTGAGCCCCAAATTTTATTTTGTAGATTATGGGACTGCTGTGCTTTGTGGTTGAAGCTGGCATTTTAAACACGAATTATAAAAGCTTTTAGAAACCACACGCTAATTGATGCCTCAGTAGTTCTGCTGAATCACAATAAGAACACAGCCTGCCATACAAAAAATAACAGTTGCAATAATCAGTTACCCAACACACTGGCTCATTTTTTGCACAGTGACTGACAGTAGTTAGTTGGTCCATGTTGTGCATCTCCATGGAAGTATTTTAATTACCTGTTCTGAAGAAGCAAGGAAGGGAGTAAGAGGAAAATATTCCCAAAGACCTTTAGTAAAAACCATCTGGAAGATGGATGATGTGATATGAAACATCTTTATGAATATGCACGAGCACAGGTGTTTGAGTAAAAACAATTGAGAATAAGACAATCTCTGTATTTGTAACTGTTCAATGAAAAAGGTCAGAAACCACAGGGAAACTTATTTTGACAAAGGCATTTAAGCTAGTGTTTGCATTAGTGTGAAACTGCCTTCTTCAACTTGCAATGTCTACAATAAGTCTGAATATGTTAAACTTCTGCAGCATGCGGGTATGGTTCCATGTGTGTCTAGCACTGGACTAGAGACCCTGGCTTCAAGAGTGCAGTATTCTTTTTCCAATTTAACAATACTATTAAAGCCACTAGACAGTAAAATTAACTTAATCATTTCGATAATATTCCTCTCTCCCTGAAGGAATAGACACTTAGATATATGGATCATGTTTACTTTATGAACTTTTCAGGGAAGAGTTTGCTGCTTGTACCTATTATGCCTTAAGGCATGCTATTTCAATGATGGTAGAGGTAAAGGCATAATTAAAGAAAAGAGGGTCTTTTTTGGTGTTCTGCTTTCCGAGTGTGCTTCAATGTGATAGTAATGGCAGTGAGAAATCTGGACTTCATGCGCCCTGAATGATACTGTGAATATTGTTGAAAATCAGCTTTTTTATTCTTTTAGAATTATTTCTTGTTATCTTCATAACTAATTTTATACCACAAGACAAACTGTAAAATATGATGCTGTATGTGGCACATACTTCTCTCAGTAGTATTTAAAACAGAGTGAAATAATAAAACTTCCATAAAAGGGAAAAAATATCTTGGTTTTACTTTAAAAACCTGCTACTGTGGAGGTCAATAAAATAAGTTAGTGAGGTTATTTGTGAAGTAAATCAACATGAATGAGTTGGGGAATATTGCCCTAGGGAAGGATTTCTATCTTTTCTTCTGTAGTATCCTGGACCAATCAAGGATGCAGTCACTGCATGTGAACCTCTTATGTTACTCTGGCAGTGTAATTAAAATCAGCATTTTGCACCTTGACACAATTAATTGTTGTTTTTAATTGCCAAGGTGGATATAACAGAAAAATAATGTGTTTTCCATTCTCAGTTATCTTCACTAAGCAAGCACTTTATGCAGAAGGATATACCACTTCTGTACGGCTTTAGAAAGACAGTATCTGCTATTTTTAAACGGAAAACGATTTCTGACTTGGAAGAGGCTGTAAAGGATGTGTTTGTCAGGGAGCATATTTCAGTGTGCTTAAAATGGCTTTAGGAAACATTTATTCTCTGAGCAGTTTATGAGCGATGGCTTTGTAAATACATATTGGATGTAATCTGCCTTATTTCTATGTGTCTTGTACATGGTAGCATACACTCGCTGCTGGTGTTTTAAATAGACTTGACCCATAAATTCATGACCTGAAGAAATCATAGTTTGAAGAATGAATTCCCAAAAGCTTCCAGGTTTTTTTTCCAGCTTTATTAGCCTCATAAAAGATTTTGTCTCTCCTTATGAAACGTCCCATTCACTAAAGACTGAGGTTTGATTTGTGGTAGCATTGTAATATTTTCTCAAATAGCAGGAAATATCTCTGCAAAACTTAGAAATGTTTTACATAGTGCATGCATTTTGTGGCTGGATAGAAAGTGGGACAAGGAAAATGCATCACCTTAACTTTTGGATACAAGGTGAGATACAGACTCTATCCTTCTTTTCCCATCTGGACCAGGAAGACAGAAGGGAACTAGGAGCAGCACCGCTCTTGTGAAGGACATCAGCATTTGAAAACTTGCACTCTCGGCTATAAGCTCTTTAATTACACTGAGAGCTGTGCATTGAATAATGTCTGGCACAAGGAAGTTGGAATTGGCTCACACTGAATGAAGGAGATCTCTGTCAAAGTCTTTGGCTATAAGGAATACATAATTTTTTTCTTCTGAAAAATTGGTAGCTGGGTAGGCAAGAGACAGCTTCGGGATGTGTCTCCCTGTTGGCAGTCAAAGTCTCTGCCCAGAGGGAACACTCCCTTTCCTCTGCTGCTGCAGCTTCCCCTGTCTTATCCAAGAGGGAGATGCATAAAGATGCAGAAAGAACAACACAAAGAATAAAAAGTAACAGAGAGATGTAGAGGAGCTGCTGACCAATGGAGTTAAAACATCTTCAGGTCAAAAGAGTTGAACTGTGATTGGAGTTGGGGGAAACTGAGGCAGTGAAAAAGGGCAAGTAGATGACTAAGGGAAGGAGCTCAGGAGTGGCAGAGGTTTGTTGGGGCTGTAGGAGAGGATACACAAGGAAATGATGTTTTCCAATTCCTAGAGTTGAAAAGGAGACAGGTATCTTCTTTTTCTCACGCAGTCCCAATCCTTCCCCTTCTTAAAGAAGCCTTTATAGATTTCTGATTTCTCCTATGGTAAAGAAATTAATATGTAGCTAGAGCACTTCCTTAAGTTCATGG
Organism: Tetrax tetrax; assembly: GCA_009806455.1. NCBI lineage: Eukaryota > Metazoa > Chordata > Aves > Otidiformes > Otididae > Tetrax > Tetrax tetrax. Next base: position 71,263 of record WHYT01016604.1, on the reverse strand, counting down.
ATCTTAGGGAATGAGAAGGGTGTATGGCTTTTGGCAAAATTGTCTCTGCTGTGGCCTGAGTGGGTCCAAGAAATACCAGACCCATTGCTCTTCCTGCGTCACTGGAATGTAACACAGCTTGGCTGAAAAGGCTTCATCTCTACCTCGACCAAGCTGCTGTCATCCAGGTGCTTCTTTCTCAAGGGGCCTGGGAATTCAGATGCTCCTTTCCTTCTCTGATTCGTTCTACACCTGATTATGATCTGCTTTCATTTAATTTAGGTTAAGGCCTTCTTAATACTTAAGTCTAGATTCATTCAATAGCCTAAATTTACATTATATTAACTGAGGAAAAAATTGGACATTAGACACTAGATATCTTTCTGCAGGGGATAGGGGACAACCAGATTGTGCAGAAGATCGTATTTGCACTTAAATAGGCTAATTCCTTTAGAATATTTGTAAATATTTTTTTCTATTTTTAATTGTTTTAATTTCAGTTTTAAAAAGAGTAGTTTTAATTGTCAGGTTAGTCATAAATAACTTAAATGGACAGGCTCTGTATTCACCAAGACATTTTAAACCTCTGTTTTGATTAATAATTTAAAATTAAATAACAGTGCTCCTTTTTACCATCAGCTGAAGTATGATTTTTACAAACAATTATTTCTGTAGTCATATAATTAGTAGTTCAACAGTATGGATATACAAAGAGAGAGAATTAAAGTTGAACATACAGCCCTAAATTTGTCATTTTCTGACTTTTCAGTCCTTGATTTAGTAACCTGAATGCTTGTCTTTTAAGGTAAGTTTCATAGGGAATATGCTTAAATTTTCTGTTTCATGACCTACTTCCTTTGTTCTGAAGATTCAGTGCCGAGGTAAACTGTCAGAGCCCTGACAGCTGGCACTACAACAGAAATACTGGCATTTTTTTAAGCTTATCTCATAGATTAACTCCTCAAAGTGCCTGCACACTTGAATGGCAGACCCTTCCAGGTTCCACTTCAACACAGTCAGTGCTTTGACTTTTGCCGAGCAGACATTGCTTAGAATTCATTTGTTATCTGCCATGTCTTTAATATATAAAGCTGAATTTCTAGACAGTTCTTTCTGGAGATGTGTTTATCCTGGCTAGAAATTGTAAGAACTGTAGTCCTGGCTAGTGTGTCACCCTGGGTAGGAACTGTGTAGCAGGACAGCTGAAGATATCAATAGCTCTGAAGCCTACTTCTGCAGTTTTAACATGAATTATTTTAAGATAATTGATGAATGTTTTTTTTTAGACCAGGGCTAAAGGGAAGGAAATAAAATCTAGGCTGTGCAGTATTTGTATATATGTAATTTTGGAGTTAATACCACATCTCTAACTGCTGTATGTTGCCGTAGCCTGTAAAGTCAGAAGATCAATGGCAATTTTTGTTAGCTAAACATCTACCCCATGGTCCAAAGTAATTAGTGAAGTGCTTTGTGTAATAGCAAATTAATGTTAGCAAGGGAAAGCTTACATTGTCTGCACACCATACTAAATGTACAAATGATACAGTATTTGCTCAAGTGCAGTTTTTTTTTTTTGGGAAGTAAAAAATGGTAACATTTTTACCTACTTCCAAAACTGAGCAATTTGTGTGTGGTTAGGTTCAAAGATGAAAGGTGAACAACGTACTTCTGAAAATCGAAAGACAGATCTCACCTTGGCGAAGGTTGGGTACCATGGTAAATGTGCCTTTCAGTGTAACACACTGGTTGTGATTTCTTTGTCTGAACTATATAAGTTACCTTATTACTGAACTAGAGAAATTGCTTTTTAATCTTTTTAATTTTTAATTTTCCCTTTGTCCACCAGCTTTTCTCTCACCCTTTTAACCCAGCTAATGCTCTAACCAGGAATGAATACATTACTCTGCTGAAATTTGAACAGAAGGCTAATTCCTAATCAAAATAGGCACTAATTTCTTTCAGTGCAAATTATCATCATTCACTGCAAATTTGCTCTCCTTCCGCTATGCCAACATGTTGTATGAATTTCAACACTTGGAGTTGGCTTCTTATATACATCAAATCAAATAATATACTATTGGTTTTTTATTTTTTCTGCTGCATATTTTCATTAAAAAATAGCCTCAAAGACTTACTAAATAAATATTGCTACTGCTACTGTTATGATGAAAAGAAATGTCTGAACTTTTGTTGAGATCTTATAGCAATAACAGATTGTTCTGTAAAAATGGAAAATTCACCTGAAAATGCAGAGAAACTAAATAACATGACACATTGTTTATCTGTTTCTTGCTGAAACAGCTCATCCACAGGGAATATAGAGCTTTCAGGAAAAAGATACTGCTGAGGTACTAGTGGACATCTTCATCCCTATACCCAATGGATATTATTTTACAAGCATTGCAAAGATGGCATTTAATGTTACGAAAAAGACATACCTGTCAGCCATCCTGGGAAACCAAGCCTCCCAGTTGGTGTGCTTCTCTATTTTACATAGCTTTTGTGGTCTTCTAGATGTCATCACATGTATGTCTACGCATACACTATGTCTTCAAACACCTCTTCCCTGATACAATTGTGTTTTATAGCACCATCTGTTCAAAGGATGGATTTCATAGATTTATAATAATGCCATCAGGCAAATAGCTTTGCAAATTGCAAATATGGTTAAAAGATACACAAAAGATACAAACATTAAACACAACAATTACGTATTTTTTTCAGTCTTGAAATGTCTGTTGGTCTGGATACAATTACTTTTTGCTGTTGCTGAGGTGTAGTGCATATCTGTATGCAACAACATTTCTAACATTTTGTTAATCGTAGTTTTTATTCCTTTGTTTGCTGATTTCTCTGCAAGAGAGAAATCTCTAGTCCAATATAATATTCTCTACATGTGAGAAACATTGATTATCATATAAATGAAATAATTGAAAATAAAAATGTGTGAATTCTAATTACCTGCAGACAAGGTTTCTGCTCAAAGTAGTCCAGTATTGGGGCTGCTTTAGTTGTGGGATGTTTCGAGGAGGAAGAAACTGCAAAAAGGAGGGAACCACATATGTCAGAAGTTACAAACATCTTGGAGTGAGATACCTTAAACTCAATTTCTGCTCTCTTTCATTTAGAGTATATTAAAGTAATACAATATTTTTCCACTAGGATGTTCATAGAATGCCTTTAATTTGTTTGCTATTCAGTCCTGGTTTTAGGAAGCTCCCAGACAAAGTATACGACATGTACCCAGCTACCTGAAAATCTGGGAAATTATCTTTATTTTAAAAGGAGAGTGTGGTGGGATATTTCCTAAATCCAGCCATGGATGCCAGATCACAAAACAGCAAGGCTGTATTCCACTTGACAATAAGATGATCTTAAATGCTATAATTAAAAACAAGAGTTACTTTCATTAAATACTGAACCCCCATTGTGCCGATTATCCTCATAATGCTTTGCATAATGCTTGTGAATCTATAATGCTTAAAGACACAAGATAAAACACACTGTAAAGACAGTGAGGGACAAAAACCACCAACCCTTAAAACATTAATTGAATTTTTCCTTTTGTTGTGTTCTTTGGTTTTCTTCAAGTGAGGTTGAGCTTCTGAACACTTAGTGCTGCTTGTGAATACATATATGACAGTGATCAACTGTGACCAGCAGTGAAACCTGAATATCAAACAAGTGAATTCAGTTGCTATGTACAAGATTTAGGTTGCTATATATAAGAGTTATAATCAGCTATTATATCTCACATTATTTTCTGGGCCAAGCACTGAGAGAAGGATTTAGTGTCAGTATGCTATACCTCTCGCTGTGGCCATTACTCACAGTAGATAGTTGCAACATGGTCTCTGGAGCTGGCCATAGTCTATCAGGCCGGAAGCTGCACTGTCTCCTGATGTTTCTTCTGAACAAGAACCATCTTGTGCCCGGTGGTGTGCAAGGACAGAGTAAAAATGCAGTCCCTCCCATAGGCCTGATAAAAGGGATGCCAGAAAATCTCACTGACAACCTATTCTGTTGTGTCAGAACCGCAGGAGCTGAGATCTAGTCAAGGTGTTCATTAGCATCAAGACAAGTGTGACTTTTTAGGGGGCATCTGAAGAACCATGATATTGCTTTGTGGTGTTTTACAGAGAGCTTCTCTGAATAATAAGGATACACATGGCAGAAAGCATAAAGGTGTTTGGTGAACTAAAAGCTACTGTCATAAATATGTCTAGAAATGAGATAATTTTTCAATACTAGTAAATAAATGCTAGGCAAGGAAGGAAAGGAATTGAAAAAACTGAGTTTGACACTATATAGGAGAATCAGTGATGCAATGCATAGGCATGGTTACGAGCTTTCTAGGTAACTGAGAGGAAACTCCTAGCTACCTACTCACTTGTAATAAAATTGAATATTTACTAGCTGAGGAGAATAATAGCTTTTCACAAAGCAATTTTCTCATGCTACAGTCTCAGAGAAATTTTGCAGGAAGAAGAAAGCAGAGCTATATTGTGGTAATGCTTTTTTTTTTTTTTTTTTTTTTTTCCCCTGCCTATATTTAAGGCTTCTTTCTGCATCTTTGGGTGGAGATAGTACAGTGTCTTTTTTAAAGCTGAATTAAAATGCTGTGTTAGATTCATATCTATGCAGTAGTCACTCATCCATCAGATGAGGCTTCCTTCACGGAGGGATTCCTTAATTCATGGTCTCATCATAATGGCTTTAATTCCTTCTTCTTGCATGATGCAAGAATATAGCCAGGCGTAAATATTTGAGCTGAGGACACAAAGCACACAGCTGGTCCCTGGATGTTGATAAAATCCCTCTGGAATATTAGTGGCTTGAGTGAGAGAAGCCTTTGGATGCCAAGTGAATTTGCTGTGAGTTTAAGCCATTCTGCTTTGTGCTGTCAGCACTGCTTGTGCCAGTAAGTCCCCACACTGGGATGTCACCAACAATTTCTCCACTTACCTTTGAGCTCATGCCAGCCATGCTGCTGTAAGATATTCCAAGTACCATGTTTACAATGAATGATTAGGAAGATACCAACAGACAGAGAGCCCTTTCGGAAATAACAATGGTCCCACCAGCATAACCACGTTTAAAGGAGCGTAGAGACCATCTCATTCCGTGTTTCGTGCTACAACTTACACAGCCCCAAACAGCAAAGGGAGCGAGCTAAAATAGCTAAAATTTGTTCATAAAACAGTAAGCAGGAAAGAGAGTCTTGGGATGATGCAAGAGGAACAATATTGTGAAACTGAGCAAAAATAATATTTAGGTGATAAAGACATTTCCAGTGGTGAGCTGGAAGTGACCACTGTAAGAAATGCCGCAGTAGCATCGATCACCCTGGCACGCAGTGAGCTGCAGAATTTGTTCCTATCGCAAATGAGAGGGGGAGCGGAGACCCTGGGGCAGGAGAGGGAAAGCCATAACCTGACTCACAGCTGTCATGTCTGTGACCAGGGCTGCCAACATGCTGTCAGCTCTCATATCAGATAAGTCGAGCTCCCTTCCCTTGGCTCGCTCTCCAGTTTCCGCTGCTAGCAGGCCCATGGCCAGCTTGTGTTCCAGTAACTTGCAGGATAAATCTTCCCATCATCCCTACTGTCGCCCTGCACTCTCCAGTCATTTCTAATTTTTAGGCATATGTGCTCTTGGCTAATCTGTGCTGCCTAAAGCACGAGCCCTTTGTGTTCTTTTTTACTGTAATCAAAAGGAGCCTGAACCCAGAAGATGCCAAAAGACATCAGTTTCCCTTGTAGGCAGTGTAAACTGAGTGTGCTCATAGAATCATAGAATCATAGAATCATAGAATCATAGAATCATAGAATCATAGAATCATAGAATCATAGAATGGTTAGAGTTGGAAGGGACCTTCAAAGGTCATCTAGTCCAACCCCCCCTGCAAGGAGCAGGGACATTCCCAACTAGATCAGGTTGCTCAGAGTCCCGTCCAGCCTGGCCTTGAATGTTTCCAGGGATGGGGCACCCAGATGTTTAACACACTTCTAAAATGGGGCCTTGAGCACCTATTTATGTGAGTACGGTGCTCACAGGGCAAAGGGCTGCATTTCATTTTTGTTGATGATTAATACTATATTTCAAAAGACATTTTCTCAAGCAGCAGTGAATTTTTAGACCATAAAGAATGCACCTCATTCTAGAATCAAGCTTGCTGAGTAGTAGTCAGACAAACTCCAACGAATTGCAGGCAATTTAAACCAACCTCGTCAACTGAAACCATTGAAACTTAAGGAAATATCTGTAGAGGTCTTTTTCTTTAAAATGACTCTCTGATTTTATTATTATTTTTTAAATAACATCTTCCACACATCCTCTCCTTCCATTTTATTTGCTTTTTACTAGACAGCATCAGCCATGTCAACCCTGAGTTGTCAATGTTTTGTGGTTTACCAATGTTTAATTTAAGTTATAGAAGATAATTTAATACTTTGCATAGAATAGATACAGGTTGGTACATGTTGACAGTGGCTACAAGCTGTACACATAGCTATTGAGAGCAGGGGCTTTTCTATGTTTGTGTGTCTGTATACATGGTCATGAAGAAGTCCATAAATACTAGCATGCTTACTTCATGTACAGCGTATTTTTCCTATGTGAGTGTGTTTGTACAAATAGCTGTGTGTATTTCTCAAAGCTATTCAATAGCTTTAGAATAGCAACTCTGCGACTGCCTGCTTCCAGAGCATGATACCATGTTGGATTATATGGGTTGTAAGTACACAAATGCCCTGTTGCAGCATGGCAAAATACCTTCAACAAGCAACCTCATTTTACTGCTATGAATATCTAAATAAATTGTGAAAAATATAACATACGGTTCATGGAGTACATAGAAGAAGTGCCTACAAAGCATGGCAGATCTCAAGGAAATGTTGATGTTTTTAGTACTGTCATCCATCACCCTAATGAATGCCAAAACTCCTTTGAAAATTAGCTGTCTGTGATTAGGCAGGTTTCAGAGTGCAGGTTGTTTCTGTATCTGATTCTCAAAGATATTAATATGAATGTTATGCTAATTTGTCTACTTTTGACCTAGAGCTTATCTCAAAGATTCAAGAGGATATTGCCTCATTAACTAACTCACTCACAAAGTAAAACTACCTTCACCTTCTCACTTCATTAGATAGAATTGTTCCTTTTCTTCTTTTGGGGAAGAGTGAATAAACAAGAGTCCTTCAAGATGTGTTGCTTATTTCAACCTCAAGTATTGTTGTCTTGTGCATACATAATAGAGGTATTAAAATCAGTATTCAGCTCTAACTCTCTCCAGTCTAACTGATCATGTTTTGATGAGTTTTGGAGTTTCTGTTCTGTCTGGGAATTTTAGTGATGAGGTAAGGCAGACAGGGAGCAGCTTGGTTTTCATAAGCTTAGTTGACCTTGCAGGACACAGAAGCATAAAATGTTTATTGTGAAACTGAATAAATGTTCCTAGCAGGCAAAGAGTATGCATAAAGGAAGAGAAAAACACAGACACCTTTATAAATATCCCAGACTGACCAGTGGTCCGTATTATTACATTTCTGCAGGACAAAATCATTCCTTCCAAAATGTACGATAAGTCACATTTATTTTTAACACTGTAATTTTAATTTCTGCATTTTCCTGGCATTGCAGAGAGGACATTTTGCCCTCTGTAATCAATGGGAGAATTTAGCTAGATTTTATTAAAGTCCTCCCTTCTGCCTGCCCCACTTGTAGTTTGGGGCATGTTTACTGGAGAGGGTTGAAAAGCGAAGTTTGTACCCATGTTCTCATCTAAATTTGTCTAAAATGGAGACATGTTGAATCCAGTGATTCTAGTTTAAACCTTTCAATTTTTTATTCGGAACCTAAAGTAAATACTAGAGGAATATAAAATCTTTTACATATCCTCATTGTCTCTTTTTAACTCTTCTCTGAATCTTATGTTTAGAAGTAAATTTAATTTTAAAAAATGACACAGAAGGCTCTTTCAGTATTTTACCACTATCATTAAAAATAAGGTGTGCAAGTAACATCTCTAAAGGCCTTTCTTATGTTTTCAGCTTGATTGTAGGTCTATTCAACCGTTGGATAACCAAATCAGTTCCTTCCTTTGACTTCTGCCTATCCAATATCCTCAGTGATCCCTTAGTCTTTCTCAAGGCAACTCTCTCTAGCACTGGGGATGCACCCTGATTTTGATTTACTTCTGGCAACAGACACAGAAATCCAGGGACTGGGAGGTCTTTGTAGGTGCACCCGAGTGAAAGCATCTTGCCCTGCTTTACCCTAAGGGCAAATGCAGACCTGTGTAAAGCTGCTGTATAGAAAGACTAATATTTTCTAATTCTATAAAACTTGGCCTTTATTCTGTGGAGGGTTCTTGGTAGTACAGCAAAGTAAATGATTGAAGGTCATTGTATGAATGATAAATATCATGCCATATAGATAGCAGCAGAACCCCCCTGATGGAACTGGAGCAGTGCTTATCTATGCACACTACAGTATTGCTGTTTATATTTGGGATAAAAACTAAATTGCTTGTATATCCGCTTGGCTATCCCTTCCTTCATATGCTCACATATTTCTCATGGCTTTTATGGCACAGAACAACAATGCTAAGAGATAAGAGTATATAAATCTTATTTGGGCCACTGGAGAGAGCAAGTATTTGCATACTTTGTTTTTGTTGTTTTTACTGTGTGTTAAGATAATGTAAAGCAAAAATGTAAATACTTTCACCAATTAATAATTTCTTAAGAAACATAACCAACCAAAAAACAAACCCAAAACAAAATACAGTAAGTAGGCAACATAAAAGCCAAGGCTCAGTCCTGGCTTGGCAGCAGTCTGTTAGTGTTTCGGTCTCAGATATTATGCTGGAATCTGCCAGTGCAGCCAGGGGTAGGATTTGCTGAGAAGTCAGTCAGATGTTAGCTTCAGCTTCTTAAAACTGTTGTATGTGCTGTTGAGAATGATGGCACCAATATGATTCTCTCTTTCATTATTTACAGTTCACAAAAAAATGTGCTGTTTTAATGATCTGTCCACTATACAATATTTGTGTTACCATAGTCTGGAATCCAAATTTTTGAATGATAAAGTAAACAATTAGATGTTATTTTCAGGAGGTTTGGGGAGAGGATGTAGTGATTGATGGAGGGAGTTGCTAGTGTTTGACTTAGCAACTAACAATGCCTGGTACTCCATATCCTTCTATTTGTTCTTGGTGCTATGCAATATGTTCTAAGAAGCAGAGACGTTATTTACTATAGAAACTTAAGTGTCTTTATTGACAAATAGCAGGAGACAGACCCTCAGGAAGAGTGGCTTCATTAGCATGCAGCTTATACTATTTTTCAAGAATATGTTTGAGTCTTTACACTTCTTTTGGAACACTAAAATGTTGATAGTAAATGACAGTGGGAATAAGTGCAGCTGGCAGGATAAAACCGATGGTTTAAAAAGCCTCAATCTGTTTCCCTGATCTGTTTTCACCACGTGTGATATAGTCTTAAAAGCTATATATTTTAAAAGATGGATGCAGCATTTATAGTAGTGATTTTTATATTTCCTTTTGCCAAGGAAGGGCAAAGAACTTAATTTTATATCACATAGTTTACAAGTGAGGTAGCACAAAATCCTTTCTGAAGAACTGCTACTGGGCGAGGACAGGCTGTGTGAACGTGACTGCAGTGGTAAATTCTTCATTTTAAATCCTCAGCTTCTTTTTCAAAGCTCCGTTTTGTGTAAACTTTTTATAGGTGCAAAATGTCAAAGGATAAAGAGGATGGGAAGAGTGCCAGGAGGGTTTTTCCCCCACTTTTGTGGACAGTTACAGCTCCTGTGCTCAAGCGAGGAGCAGGAATTGCTCCACATTTTTCCCTGGGGTGAGTCCCACCGGCGAAGGAGAGCAGCTGCACGCAGAGGGGTGTGCTGTGCTGTGCTGTGCTGTGCTGTGCTGTGCTGTGCTGTGCTGCACAGCACCTCCGTGGCACACTCTGCTTTTCTCAGGCAGAATTCATGCCCCCCAGCAGAGTGATGAAGGGGTGGCCCCACAAGACATGGCTAATTCTGTAACTCTGTATTCATGCATCTAATGCACCATCTATTTCCCCCCTCACTTTGTGTCATGGAAGAGTCTCTGGCCCCTCTCTTCTCTGTCAAGGAGAGCTGAAGAAGAAGCATGGGTTACTGTTATGGCCCTTTCTGGCTGTGCAAAATCACACTGGGAAGTGACGTAATCTGTTTTGCACTAGGAGCTAACAATCCCTCATCAATGGGACCTGTGGACTACCACCTGTGAGCAGCTACTTGAATATCTTCCAGGCCAGTTCCTCTCCCTCTCTCTGACAGCCAAATGAAAACAAAGGCCTCCTTGCAGTTGCTTAGGATGGACTTGTATTAAATGAGAGCAGGTATCACTCCAGCCCATAGAAACTACTCACCTTGTGTCTCATTAGTTCCCAACCCAGTTTACTTGTTTCTGGGTGCTGCTTAGCACCCGGTCACTTTTTCTTTTCCTCATCTCCTCAGAGCTGCTTGCTTTCCTTTCTTCCGTCAGTTTATTGCAACCCCCTGAATCTATAAATCCCCTAAATGCACTGCAATAATAGCCATTTATGTCAAAATAGGCATCTAATCTCTGTGTTAATCTAAGATCTAAGTAATGCAGAGAGATCAAAAAGGGATAAAATTAATGTTGTATTTATTTCTGAATGAAGTATAAGACACATGTTTTGCACCTTTCTCCTCATGGGGGAAAGGGCTTCTAGAGTGCACCATCATACAGTGACTTTGTCCAATGCCTTAGTTTGAAAAGGTGATCATAGAGCAGAAAAATACTTACAAGACTGCTGACCCAAAATCAAATTTTATTAGTATTAAGAAAAATCAGAAGTTAGTGAAATGAAGCAGAGATGAAGCTAGTTAGTGCAGTAAAAATTAAGCTGCAGCTTTTTTAGAGGAAAAGAGTAATTGCTAGTAGTTTCTGGTTTCTGAACATCTTGAGCAAATAACAGTGAGGACAATTTGGAGGGAAGACTGTGAGTACTTTCCAGGACGATTTTTCCACACTGGAGATAAACTGGACTAGTAACCTGAGGACACTGGCCTTTTCACGAGATTTTTTAATTGATTAACTTAAGGTTTAGTAGTAAATGTTGAATAAGTGAAAAAATAAGTGAAAATTGTCCATGCGGACCTTTGAAAGTGCCTGCTGAAAAGAATTCTTAGTTTTGTACAAAATAAGGACAATGTGTTTGCTCACAATTGTGCATTCAGGCTACTCAAAGCTATGATTATAAAGCTAAGCTTGAAATCCCCTCTGAATTAAGCAATATTCACATTTTGCTTACAGAGGAATAGAAAATATGATGCACAGCTTCAATTGCATAAAATGGTAAATTAATTTAGATTATTAGGACACAGAAACGTAACAGAATTTTCCTTTGGTAACAGGAGGTTGATAGTAAAAAAGAGAGGATCCTGTTTACTTCTTTTATAGGTTGTAGGTTATGGGATAAAATGTTATCATGTGTAAAGTTTACATCTTCACAGGTCTGACACTGCTTGTGAAAGTTAAAGAAAGGCTGGACATTGAGTTTTGGATTATCCACTAAATCTGTGTGAATCATATCCTGCTAATATTGAAGCTGGCAATTTTGAAAAGCAAGTAACTTGTTATTTTAGCATTATTGATTAAGCTTATAGTAAACTATATAACAACACCTGTAGATACATCTACAGTCAGAAAAAAAAAAAAGAAGGCTGCTTGGCATGTAGCCTTAGTATGAAATTAAGTAGACGATATTAAAATCTGTAGCATTTCTTTGGTTATCTTGATTTATCTTTTCATTTTGTATATTTTTCAATCCTGGGAGCAGTCAATGAGTTGTGAGAACATGTCAGCTCAAGTATAGGTATACAGTTAGAAGGGTAGGAATAATAGTTACAGTGACAGTTCTCTCACTGATATTTTATCAGTCTAATATATTGAAGTTAGGGTGCAGTCACACCTATTGATATTGTAACAGTAAGATGTATCAGTTATATTAATGTATCTAGCTTAAGACACATTTTGTCTTATTGATGTTGTGTCAGTATAATATAATGACAGAGAGAGTGCGTCTTAATTTTTATTTTTCCAGAGGACAGTGATCCTGTTCGATACTGAAGCTTCTTAAGCTCTGAAATGCTTTTATAATTTTGTATGTAATTTTCTCCCATTTGGGAGAAATATAAAATTGTGCTGAAATGTCACACTTTTTCTTGAAGAAAAACAAGTTCCTTGCTTTTGGATGATGGTTTGGGTACATAGCTTGTCCACATCCATGTGAGCACACTTGCCATTTCTTTGATAAAGACAAAAATTTCGTTCCCCAAAATAGTGTTTCCTCAGAAAAATAGTAACAACAACAACAAATATTTGCAAAAAGGATAACATAACTTTGAGACTGGTTTCAAATCAGTGTTTTGTCCCATGTGTCTGATAATGGCCAAATATGTTCATCTACTTGCTGTTCTGCTTTAATTCAACCTACAAATTGTCCAGCAATTCAGACTTCCTGTATTGTTGCTTCATAGTCTCTCATTTAAGAAACAAAATAAAAACGAATAATCAAGCCCTTTCCTGCAAAGTATCACTTTCTGTATGTGTAGACATTTGTGTCAGGTATTTTTAATACAAACGATATTTTAAAATTTTTTAGGGTCTCACAGGGCAGGTAGTTAAACCACAGCATTTTGCTTGACAACACAGGACAAACTGATGTAAAACACATAAGTCTATTTAGCTGTTGCCATCCTTTTCTCTTACTGATTTGCAATGTTCCATCTGCTAATAATGTGTTTATTTATAGCAAGTTTTTCATTTGTCTTCAACATATTAGTGAATTTTGAGAATTTTTGGCATGTGGGCAGTTAATCCAGAGGCCTCAAGGCAAGGAGTGGAACACTGGAGTGTCTTTGCAGCATAGAGATGATTTCCAGACATTTCATTTCTTTCTCATATATGGAAGTGGAAAAAAATCTTTGTTTGTGGCGAGACATGAGACTGTCTTTGACATCAACTATTTTCTGAGTACACAAGGACACAGTAATCTGGATAATGATGAATATCAAGTGTTTTTCAAGAGCTGGCACCCTGCCTCATCAGCACATCTGCCAAGATTAGGCTTAATATTAAGAGAAAACAGTGTATTTATAAAGCACAGAGATCTTGGGCTTTCTGTGCGCAAATCTTGCCATTCTGAGATGAATGAACACAAATGAATAAAAAGTACTGCAAACACAGAACCATTGTGCTTCTGGTTGTGTGTAAGTTACATCTCAGATATTCACGGGGAATGGCATTTGATACAGCTACTCAAATCAGTGCAAATGGGAGAAGGTTCTTTGTGTATGGATACAGGCCATAACACAACTTTTTACTCAGTCCTTAGGGTAAGAATTCCACATCTTTTCTTTCACTTTTTGACTAAAAGGAATTCCAAGCCTCTTCCACATTCATTCATCAATGCAGTCCAGATGACCCTGCTATCTCAAAGTCTGTCTTTTCAAAATGGAAATCCATAGTTTATTAATCTTAGTTTAAATTGAATTCACTCATGATCAATCCATTCGAGGTTATTTTTTGCAATCAGCTCCTCTTTTCTGTCCTTGCCGCTTTCCAAAACCTCACCCAAAAATAGCATAAAATCATCTCTTGCTGACTCAGTAGGTATTTCGTGAATAAATCTGTTTAGTATTATATCCTGAAATAGTTGCACTTGATAATGGTACTTAGTATTAATTATTCAGTCTGTAAAGTTACTCTATTTCTTTTATTTTCACATTTTGCTTCCTACTGCATATAACCTTTGATATTTGTGTTATAATTAAGCTTATTAGGATTAGATTTTGCATTTTTCTTGAAAATTGTTTGTTAAAACCAAGGTTTGATTGTAGATCCTTATTGGTGATTGTAATTTCTGGGCAGTTTTATCCTGCCTTCCTTGCAACAACTTTGGAGATCCAGAACTTCCTCTCTAAGAGTCCACAGTCATTGCTGTATTGTCCAGAAATTATAACCATGCAACAAATATCCTAACAACTCAGAGACAGACAAGCACAGCAAAAAAAATGGTGTTTACTGATCTTAACCTACAAAGCTTGATGGTAGCTCTGTTGCTTTAGTATCTGCTCTTCCGTCTTATACTGGTATTTCATTTAGCTGCTTCATTTACACCTTACATTAGTTCACAAACAGCTCAGATGTTTCTCACTGTTCATACTAATTTCTGTCTCCCAGCTCATTGATACTCCTTTATTAATTGCTGAATCTCTATTTATCTGTTATTTTTCTTTCGTATACTAAAGCCAGATGGAGATTTGCCTGAATCTTTTCTAACCTTCTTGCACTACTACTTTATTTCTTTTTGTCATTTAAACCTCATTAAATGCTATTTAGTTGGATAATTTATTTTTTATTTACTACTTGGCATTTCTGCAAAGGTGCATTTGTTGGCATTTCAGATGGAGACCTGGACTCTTGGGACATGCATTTATTAATGAGAAGCCTGTACAAATATACGGTAAGAATATACTAAAAACAAATCACTTGAAAGCATTTAGAATTCAATCTTATTACAATTATTTTTTTCCTCCAGGCATCTTCCCTTTTCTTACAGTCAGACTAACTTTACAATCACTCTATTATTCAGACTGCCTAGTGTTAAATTACTGCATTTTCTTCCTAAGCAGTTAAGGCTAGAGCTCTATTTGGTGTTTGGAACCAATGGTGTTTGGAATTAAAAACATTTTCATGAAGACTTTTCCATTATATTCAATCCTGGCCAGCACAGAGGCAAACTAAGTGGCACATACCTTCTGCAATATACAGCTAATTAGTACAAAGAAAAATAATTTTAAGATCAAGTGATCATGCTTTAATGTACTAGTTCTCCACAAATTCCTTTTCCCTTCCCTTCCCTTCCCTTCCCTTCCCTTCCCTTCCCTTCCCTTCCCTCACCTTCCCTTCCCGCACCTTCCCTTCCCTTCCCTTCCCGCACCTTCCCTTCCCGCACCTTCCCTTCCCGCACCTTCCCTTCCTTTCCCTTTTTGTATTTACATGGAAGACCAATCTCAAATGCAACACTGAGGGCTGCTTAGCTCTATTAGTTCAGTTCATGCTGGCATATTCTGTTGTGCACATAAGAAGTAGACAAATTATCTGAAAATTCTTGTTTCTTTGCTAGCCTTTTTTTTTAAGGAGTAAAACTATGAAAGAACTAATGGATACTATATTTTTAAGATTGTATTGAAAAGTATGTGGGACAAGGTATTTTTTGCCTATGGCCTCAAATACTGACATTAAAAAAGAAGGGATCATCTTAAAAAACACTTCATTCTTAAAAAATAATGTGTTTGGGATTCTCTCTATATAACTGCTACATACTAGGCTCTTCTCTTCCAACGTGAGGACTACAAAGATGTATATGAATGTAAACTTAAGATATTTATTCATATTTATGTTATTGTGGCCTGGGTTATTATTTCTGAATATTTAATGTTT
This sequence comes from Tetrax tetrax, assembly GCA_009806455.1. NCBI lineage: Eukaryota > Metazoa > Chordata > Aves > Otidiformes > Otididae > Tetrax > Tetrax tetrax. Next base: position 55,743 of record WHYT01016604.1, on the reverse strand, counting down.
TCAGTCCTCGAGGTACTCGGAGGAATAAATGTATTTACAGTATTGTAGATTTCAGAAAATGTGCTATGGAAGTATGAGGAAAAATTAGCAAAAACATTGTGGAGAGCATGCAGAACATAAACTACAGTTCCTAGGAGAACAGAGTCAACGTGATTCTATTTGTTGATTTTTACCTTTTCCATTAGGTCAGACAGTTTTCTAGACTGAGCATTGTTAGAGCAGTTGTAACCCAAGGCAGTTGGTTGGAGATGAGATATCACAAAATCTGGAAGATATAAAGAGAAACATGACTGAGGAATTTAAATCACAAAGGTTTGTTGGTAGCTGTAGCTGAACTTGTTCAAAGTACTGTAGTCAGATGTAATATGTGAGCAGTGTGTCCAGACAGAACATTCAAACAACAAGGCTGAATATTTACTTTGTGCTCTGTGTTAAGGATAAATGAGTTCTCTGCTGTCAGCTTGTCTTGTGTTGTTGTGAAATCAGACCAGTGGCCAGTATTCTCAAGATGCCTAAATACAGAAGAATTTTCAAACACACACATTTTATCCTTTACTTTTCTGTTTCTATTTATTAGCTTATTAATCTGGGACAGGATATAAAGTAAAAGAGATATAAGCCAGCATCATGTCATGAAGTTCCCAAATATTTGAACACAAAAGAGATTTATACCTGCACAAAAACATTCTTCTCTTCCTATTAAATGCAAAAATCTTTCCATCTGTCCAACCAACCGCACGTACCCACACTTAAAGCCCTGTAAATCCATTATATAGTTATTTGTATAAGCACACGGTATCTATAGATATCAAATAATTATTATATTGGTTATGATTATAATAATATTTATAATAATTTAATAATTATCTATAGATATAAACTAATAATAATAAATATCAATACATATATTATTGTTATGAATGCTTAAATATGCATATATGATCCCATAATCTATGTGTACCCATTTTATGGGTAATAATCCATAAAATTGTTCTGCAGGCCTAATAAAAAAGGCCTTTGTCTGTAAACAGACCTTTGTCCTGGAGCTCCTGGTTCAAAGTTATGTATGTCTATACATTTCTACTGTAGTAAAGCTCATGTGACTTCATTCTACAATGTTCATGTGTCCATAAACATGAATATATTTTAAAAAATGTAACTATGTGGAATCTTTTCACTCTTCACTACCATATAACCAACTTTACCATAGCTTTTCATTTTGAGAGATGATGCCATATTTCTAATACTGCAAAAGTAGACCCAGGATCTTCCATCAGCTAACATGGATGAAAATGAAAAAAAAAAAGACCCACATAGATATAGGTTGATTTTCAGAACTGTTACTGTATAAGCCTGTTGACTTCCATCTCCTTAATTCCAGAATATCCTTCCAAAATATTTTTGTGAGCCTGTATGTTCTGATACAGGCTGTCATGCCAGCAAAACTACTTCATCAGACACCAGAAAATCTACACTGGAAGTGTGAATGTCCCTGTGAAAACAAAAACCTAGCAGACTGGGAAAATTCAGAAACAAAAGATAAATATACAGGAAGCTCAGTTCCTTAAGTTTTACTACTCGCAAAACTACTTATTTTTCTTGCTTGTGGATTTAAAGACATATGACTGAGCTGTCAGACTAATATGGAGGAGACATAACGAACCATGAATTGTGCTGTCTGATTTACTCAAGTATCTGAGCTCTTCAGTGCTTCCAAGCAACCAAAGCCTCCAAACAAAATAAGTTCCTTTTGTCCTTTTGTTTTTGACTTAGACTTAGCTAAGAAAATGTGACTTCAATTTCAGTTGTACTGAAGAGAATGAAATAGGGGACAGTGCAGCTTTCTGTTTTAAAGCTTCAAAATATGTTTATTAAATGAGAATCCCTTACAATATTAATCTAAACACATGAATATTTGAAGTCATATCATACTGGATATGGAGCAATGTCTTCTATACCCTTCTCGAAAAACATTAGTTTCCTCCCCATTTCTTAAAACTAACTAGGATGGGTGGATGTGGATGTGTGTAGAATAAGAAGAAGATATATGACAATGTGGCTGTATTAGGGCAGCCAGTGTATAGATTGTTGCTTTTAAATCATTTTGGCTAGCCTTTTAGAAAAAAAAAAAAAAGATGCTAGTCCTAAAGCCTTGAATAACTCTGTACAGATTGTTTCAGTGGTTTATTTTACATTATTTTGAAAATTAGGCTAAATTATGAGTATTTATATATGTGTTTTATTTCTACTTATTTATTGCCCCACTTGCTTGCAATTACAGGGAGGTTTGTGTACAGTTTTCATGTGTGACTTTTACAAGTCACTATTGGTCATTGGACCATAGGCAGAAGAACATTGCTTGAGATTACCCAGTGGTAAATGAGATTACACAGTGGTGAATGATAATAAATGGAAGTCAGAAACCTGATAATGACAACAGATTTTAATATGTTTACATTTCCTTTGGTGTGATACTCACATACAGAAAGCCACTAGAAGTTTCATTTGATGATACTTCCTCAAAGTATTTTCCTGGTTTGTGGTTAAAAGACTTTTAAACCCAGTAATTTTTTTTTTTTCTTGTAGTTAATATCCCACAGTAGATATTTCTTCTAATAATTTGTTCAGTTGTCCTTCAAATTCAAGTAAACTTCAAACATCTACAGCATCTTGGAACCAGACACTCAAATGCTTGACTATATGTTCTATGGACATCTTCCTTTTCACTGTTTTGAACCTGTTACCTCCTAAGTTCATTTGATGTCCCCCTCTAAGACAGCAAGCAATCAGTCTTTATTAATCCAGTCCAAGAAGCCACTGTGATAATGCTTTTACTTGCTCCTACTGGCTTTAGAAAAACTGCCTTCTATTTCATAGTGTCTAACTCTGTTCGTATAAAATATAGGTTTTTTTTTCTCTGTCTCCATATTATTTAGTCCTGCTCTGAGTAAGGTTATATGATACAAAAAAAAAAAAAAGAAGAGTTGACTTCTAAACTCTTTCTTGTTGTATTTTAATCAGCAGCTCGCTTTTCCTACATTAAAGTAAAACAGTATGTTATTGTGCGCTGGTATGACAGACAATACTTATGTACACATGTGAATGTGTGAAAACATACATGTTTCTGTAGGGGATCTGTCCACAGTAGGCTAAGTAGGCTGTGCCTACACTAGCTTTTTTGGGTTGGAACAGCAGTGTGGTTTTGAAGCAAATATGCTAATTGTCTCCCTATACTCCATGTTGGTTCAGTTTTCAGAAAGGCTGCACACAACATTTTACGAGTGTTCATATAAGTTCCTTGGTAATAATATAATTTTAAGCAACATCCATTTTTTTTTTACTGCTCATTTGAAATTATATGTTCTTACATATCATGTCATATAGCTGGTTACACTTAAAATAAGCTTGCAGTAAGAGCTTTCTATTGTCTGTTCTGTTTCAAAGGTTATTTCTCTCAGTTGTAGGACCTTGCAGATTCACTGATTTGATGGCTAGCAGGAACGTGTAGAAAAACTTTATTTTTTAGAAAAAAAATGACTATAGAAGTCTAAATTAATGGAATATAATGTTATCAGTGAAAAAATATTCAACAAGATTGTACAAAGATCTAACTGGAATATTTTGAAATCTCATATGGATAAATTATACACATATTATTGATTCCCTTTACTGTATCTTTTGTATTCTGGAAGTGTGAGTGAGTACTCACATCAAAAAGTAAAGTACAAGTTTGAGATAGCTGCACTGAAGGAAAGGACATACAAATGCCACTTAGTCCTTAGCCATAAAAGGAAAATTCTCCATCAAACTGGTCATTTTGCCAGTCATACTTTGTTAAAAAAATTATTTTGCCAATCCATAGTGTCATAGGTCACTAATTTATTTCTACTAGTGATCTCACCATGATAAAGCACGAGTGCCTAACCTATTTACTGCTGAAACTATAGGCCTGAAAGGCTCCAACACTGCCACTGAAATGTCTGTAGGAGGCAGCTTGTCGTTAGTGACCACTTCAAAGTGGCCACATTCATTCCAAGGCTGAACTTTGTGTGACACTTTGATACAATGCTTGTTTGTTTGTCAAAAGAATTTTATCTGGCATTTTGGAAGTTGTTTAAATGTGTTCCTCTGTTTTATGGATCATCCTCATCTGCAAGTATGCTCAAGATAGGATGTAGGTTCAAGGACTGTTCATTCATTAACCTCTGATGAGAGATTTGGGAAATAAATTCACATGGATTCTTCTAGAACTGATTGCAGATTTCTGCTGATGCTTTTGTATACAATAATTCTGAGGCTAAATACAGAAAAGCAAAATGTAATGTAAAAAATCTGGAACAAATAAAAAAAAAAGAAAAACAAAACCAAACCCCCTCAACTGTTGAGGTTTTTGTAACAAAGTTCAATTTCCTATAGGTTTCCAGGGTGTGGATTCAGCTTCTCCATATATTGTGTTAATATATAATACACAGTTCCCACAATAGGGAAGAAATAAAATAATATTCTTGCTTTGTCTTTTTAAACCTTCCCTTTTCAGTGCATTTTGCAATTTTGACACTTGCACAATACAATTTTTTCTTTCGTGCTTAACACTTAATCCCTCGAATCATAAGTCATAGAATCATAGAATGGTTAGAGTTGGAAGGGACCTTCAAAGGTCAACTAGTCAAACTCCCCTGCAAGGAGCAGGGACATCCCTGACTAGATCAGGTTGCTCAGAGCCTCATCCAGCCTGGCCTTGAATGTTTCCAGGGATGGGGCTTCTTCCACCACCTCTCTGGGCAACGTGTTCCAGTGTTCTACAACCTGCATTGGAAAAAATTTTTTCCTAATATCCAATCTAAATCTACCTCCCTCTAGTTTAAAACCATTACCCCTTGTCCTGTCACAACAGGCCCTACTGAACAGCCTCTCCCCATCTTTATTGTAGCCCCCCTTGAGGTACTGGAAGACTGCTATCAGGTCTCTCTGGAGCTTCTTCTCCAGGCTGAACAGCCCCAACTCTCTCGGCCTGTCCTCACAGGAAAGGTGTTCCAGCCCTCTGATCATCTTTGTGGCCCTCCTCTGGACCTTCTCCAACTGGTCCATGTCCTTCTTATGTTGGGGCTCCAGAACTGGACAAAGTACTCCAGGTGGGGTCTCACCAGGGCAGAGTAGAGAGGCAGAATCACCTCCCTTGACCTGCTGATGCAGCCAAGGATGCAGTTGGCCTTCTGGACTGCAAGGGTGCATTGCCAGCTCATGTTGAGCTTCTCGTCCACCAGCACTCCCAAGTCCTTCTCCTCAGGGCTGCTCTCCATCCATTCTCCGCCCAGTCTGTATTTGTGCCTGGGATTGCCACTACCCAGGTGCAGGACCTTGCACTTGGCCTGGTTGAACTTCATGAGGTTGGCACGGGCCCACCTCTCCAGTCTGTCAAGGTCCCTCTGGGTGGCATCCCTCCCTTCCAGCATGTCAACAGCACCGCACAGCTTGGTGTCATCCGTGAACTTGCTGAGGGTGCACTCTATCCCACTGTCCATGTCACCAACAAAGATGTTGAACAGGGCCGGGCCCAACACGGACCCCTGAGGGATGCCCCTTGTGACTGGTCTCCACTTGGACATCGAGCTGTTGACCACCACTCTCTGAGTGCAGCCATCCAGCCAACTCCTTATCCACCGAGTGGTCCATCCATCGAACCCATGCCTCTCTAGTTTAGAGAGAAGGTTGTCATGCGGGACAGTGTCAAAAGCTTTGCACAAGTCCAGGTAGGTGATATCCGTTGCCTGTCCCTTGTCCACGGATGCTGTCACCCCATCATAGAAGGCCACCAAATTGGTCGGGCACGATGTGCCCTTGGTGAAGCCATGTTGGCTGTCACCAACCACCTCCTTGCTCTCCATGTGCCTTAGTAGGGTTTCCAGGAGAATCTGCTCCATGACCTTGCCAGGAAGAGAGGTGAGGCTGACTGGCCTGTAGTTGCCCTTGTTCCCCTTTTTAAAAATGGGGGTTATGTTCCCTCTCTTCCAGTCATCGGGAACCTCACCAGACCGCCACAATTTCTCAAATACAATGGCCAATGGCTTGGCAACTTCATCTGCCAGTTCCCTCAGGACCTGCAGATGGATCTCAACAGGTCCCACGGACTTGTGCACCTTCAAGTTCCTCAGATGATCCCGAACCTGCTCTTCGAGTAGAGTGGGCGGTTCTTCATCCTCACAGTCTCTACTTGTGCCTTCCACAGCTTGGGTGGTGAGACAAGAGCCCTTATCAGTGAAGACTGAAGCAAAAAAGTCATTGAGTACATCAGCCTTCTCTATGTCCCGGGTAACCAGGACACCGGTTTCCTTCCAGAGGGGGCCTACATTCTCCTTGGACTTTCTTTTGTCCCCTACATAACTGTAAAAGCTTTTCTTATTGCTTTTCATATCCCTGGCCAGATTAAATTCCGTCAGGGCTTTAGCCTTCCTCACCCGATCCCTGGCCACTTGAACAGCCTCTTTGTACTCCTCCCAGGCTACCTGTCTCCGCTTCCATCCTCTATAGACTTTCCTATAGGCTTTCAGCTGATCCAGGAGCTCCTTGCTCATCCACACGGGCCTCCTGGCCTTTTTGCTGGCCTTGTTCTTCATCGGGATGCACCTCTGCTGAGCTTGGAGGAGGTGCTCCTTGAATGTGGACCAACTGTCCTGGGCCCCTCTTCCTTCCAGAACCGCCTCCTATGGCACTTTGCCCATCAGGTCCCTCAAGAGGCCAAAGTCCGCCTTCTTGAAATCTAGGGCAGAGAGCTTGCCATGCAGTTTCCTCGCTGCCCTGTGGATCTTGAAGTCCACCACGTCACGGTCACTGCAGCCAAGGCTGTCCATCAGTTTCACGTCCCCCACCAGCCCCTCCCTGGTGGTGAGCACAAGGTCGAGCATGGCACCCCTCCTTGTCGGCTCCTCTAGCGCCTGCAGGAGGAAGTTATCGTCCACGCATTCCAGGAACCTCCTGGGCTGCCTGTGCCCTGCCGTGTTGTCTCTCCAACAGATGTCGGGGTGGTTGAAGTCCCCCATGAGGACCAGGGCTTGTGACCGCCGTGAGGCTGCTCCTATCTGGCTATAGAGCGCCTCATCCGCTCTGTCCTCCTGGCCAGGCGGCCTGTAACAGACCTCCACCATAACGTCCCCTGTCCATCCCCATCCTCTAATCTTGACCCGTAAGCTCTCTGTCAGTTCAGTTCCTCCTCCATCCCCAGGCAGACCTCCATGCACTCTAGCCGGTTGCTGACATAGAGAGCGACACCCCCTCCTCTTCTCCCCTTCCCGTCCTTTCTAAAAAGCCTATACCCCTCCATGTTGATGCTCCAGTCGTACAAGTCGTCCCACCACGTCTCCGTGATGCCAACACGGTTGTAGCCCTGCTCGTGTGCATGCATCTCCAGCTCTTCCTGGCTGGAGAAACATGAGTTCTTTTGGACTGCAGTTTAAGTTCATTTGCACATACCCGAGATCTTTCCTCAGTTTCTGGACCCTTGGTGCTGGCACTGGCGCCATGCTGACAGCAGGGGGCTGAACTGTGCTCCCCCTCCCCCGGCAACACTAGTTTAAAGCACTCCGGACGAGTCTGGCAAGTCTTCGTTCAAGCACACTCTTCCTATTCTCAGTTAGGTGCACGCCATCAGCCCCTTGCAGCCCGGGCTTATGAAAGCACGCCCCGTGGTTGAGATACCCAAAGCCCTGGCTGTAGCACCACTCCCTGAGCCACGAGTTGACCTGCCAGATACATCTGGCCCTTTCAGGTCCCTGTCCTTCGCCCGGGAGAATTGACAAGAATACCACCTGCTCCTCAGAGTCTTTGACTGTTGTACCCAAGGCCCTGAAATCCCTTTTGATGTTTCTCAGGCTGCTGCCGACTGTGTCGCTGGCACCCACATGAAACACCAGTAGTCGATAATAGTCTGTGGGCCGTATGAGGCCAGGTATTCTCTCAGTGACATCCCTGATACGAGCCCCTGGGAGACAGCACACCTCCCAAGAGAGCGCATCGGGTTGGCAGATGGGTGCCTCCGTGCCTCTCAGGAGGGAGTCACCCACTACTACCACTCGTCTCTTTTTCTTGGTAGCGCTAGTTATCACACGAGCTGGTGTGTTCAGCTATCCCTGATTTTGTATAAGTACAACATAAATTTATTTTAAATCAATGTATATATAAAGAAAATAAATAATAGCCCTTTATCCTTCATGAAATATAAGGGCAACGCAAAGCAACAGTAGTTGAAGATGTATGTTCTTTCAACACATACTTTGTGGAGACTTCATTAAATGCAGATGAGTATTAAAAGGAAAATAGCAGGAACATTTTATCAAGAGTTTTAACAAAATCCTCAGAAGACATGAAACAACAAATAATGAAATTGAAATCCAGTAAGTTAGTATTTGACTTATGAATTAGCTATTGTAAGATTAAAGGTTGAATACATTAAACAAGAACTACCAGAGTCAGGAACGTAAAATACCAGAAGGAGGTTTAGACGTCTGACAGTTTAAAGGATGAGCCATAAATCTTTAAATTTTTACATCACATCACATGATGGACAAACTGTAGGGCTGGAGCCTGTTCCTATTCTTGAGGAACGGGATTACTAGTAATTTTTTTTTAATTCACAGCAGTTTTTTACATACCTACACTTCCTTTGGCAGCCTGTTCCAGTGCCTGACCACTCTTTCAGCAAAGAAACTTTTCCTAATATCCAGTCTAAACCTCCCCTGGTGCAACTTGAGGCCATTTCCTCTCATCCTATTGCTAGTTACTTGGGAGAAGGGACCAACATCTGCCTCCCTCCTTTCAGGTAGTTGTCAAGAGCAATGACATCCTCATCCTCCTCTTCTCCAGACTAAATGACCCCAGTCTCCCAGCCACTCCTCATAAAACTTGTGCTCCAGACCTTTCTCCAGCTTTATTGCCCTTCTGTGGACATGCTCCAGCAACTCAGCCGCTTTCTTGTACTGAGAGGCCTAAAACTGAATGCAGTATTTGAGGTACAGCCTCACCAGTGCCGAGTACAGGGGCACAATCACTTCCCTACTCCTGCTGGCCACACTGTTCCTGATAGAAGCCAGGATACTGTTGGCCTTCTGGCCACCTGGGCACACTGCTGGCTCATGTTCAGCTGGTTGTCTACCAGCAACCCCAGGTCCCTTTCCGCTGGCCAGATTTCCAGCCACTCCTCCCCAAGCCTGTAGTGTTGCATGGGGTTGTTGTGACCGAAGGGCAGGACCTGGCACTTGGCCTTGTTGAGCAAGGGGCAAGTGGCCATTCTAGGTTGCTGTAGGGAGAGCACTGGTGAGTCTGGCCATGACAAGGGTGCAAGGGAGGTGTGGGTTTTTAAAAGACACGTCTTTGGGAGAGGTCTAATGACATGGAGCACTTACTCTCTGTGTGGCTGGCGATCGCCCTTTGCTGCCTGGCTGAGAAACTGAAGGGTGCTTCCCAAGGCCCTGCCAAGAAATAAGTAGATGTAACCTAATGCTTCAGTAAACACTCTAGCTCTGCCCTGGGGTTGGAGTAGAGAATTAGGCTTAATGTTTAAGATCTGTGAAAGCATTTTAAAGCAAATGACTGAGTGAGATTAAATTTATAATTTATCCTTTCTACTGGAATTTGTTTCTGCATTTTGTTTTCTTGCATTTGAAGGAGGAAACCCTGAGGGTAAAAATAAGACTTCAGAAATATGCAGGGTTTAATAGTTGCAATAACAATGTTTTTTCCTGAAGGATCCGAAATAGATAGATGCATTTAACTTCCGAGAAAATAATTGCAGATTTCACTTATGTAATAAACATCCTTTTTATTCAGCTTGTGCAGTATTTTGCCTTGACTTTTTAAATATAAATAGCTACACAGAGGAAAGGATTTGCAGGAAATGCAGTTTGTTTCTGAAAACTGGAGGAACAGCAAATTGGCTAGTTTCGGAGCAAATCCTCCTGTGCTAAAAAGTAGAGCTCTCGTAAAAAAAAAATTACTAGCAAAAGAAAGTGTTGACTTTCTCTTTGAAGAGTAGGCTTTGGCTGTATTTAATATTTTGGTTTTCTTAGAAAAAAAAATGGAATATTTTATTAAAAGTTTGCTGTCTCTTACTCTTTTATTTGCAATAAAGTTTTGCTAATGAGCACCAGTGTTTTCCATCCAGATATGCTAATAAGTCTTTTCTGGAATTCTTCATGTGAGCTCATGTAGTGACTGAAAATAAGTCCTTCACAAACACATCTCATAAAGTGTTACTTATACCAAGACTCCCTAAAAGGAAAGTAAATAAGTGTCTATGTTTTATCTCAAACCTAGCAATGTAGCAGTATTTTATTACTGTATGTGGTAAAATTGAGACCAAGTAAGACCAAGTGGATGGCTAATGTCAATATTAAAAAAAGTGTGGTTTTATGAATTGAAGATATTGCTCAGAAGCCACCGAGATTTCTGTAGAACAGTGGATTGGCTTGAAAAAAATGGGAAAGAAGGATAGTTAGGATTACATTTTTAAGTCTTTAGGCTTGGACTCCTTTATTTTTCTAATACTCTAATTTTCAGTGCCAGAATATTTATTCCCAATTTTTAAAAGTAATACCACCTTTTCTTTGTCTCCTGCCAAAAATCTTTGGACTTAATTACGGAGTAGTTAATTTGAACAAACAGAAGACTTGGCTAGTTTCATTTTCATTTATGGCCCTATAAGCTGTATATGCATTGAATGAGTCAAAAGTTCGGCAGATAAATTATAAATTTTAATTAAGTGAGGTTTAATTCACTATCTTTTAAGAAACATCCTGTTACTCAACTGGATGGTGCAGTATGTCCACTGATCCTTAAAGAAGAAACAGATAGATGCATTTAACTTCCTAGAAAAAAAATAAGTATTGACCCATGTGGACTTTTTCTTTGCTATGAAAACTTCCCATTTACTAATACCTTTTTCTCCCTTTCTTTTATCCAATTATTTATCTACGGAATATTATTTTCTCTGATTTCATTATTGTATATTTTCCTTAAGAGCCTATGGTGAAAGCTTTTCTGAAATTCATTGAGAGGGCCCTCACCTTCTGGCCTCCTGCTGGGCGGCTGACTGGGCCCAACTTGGCCAAGTCCGGCTGCAAGAAGTGGAGAGGAGAGGAGATGTGAATGAGATCCTGAGAGGCATCTGCCTGAGCTGATTGTGAAGAATTTCTTATGAGAGGAACGGCTGCAGATGCCAAGGTCAGTGAAGAAGGAGGGGGAGGAGTAATGCGGCTCCTGGCCAAGATTCCCCTGCAGTTCGTGATGCAGTCCATGGTGGAGCAGGCTGTGCCCCTGCAGCCCATGAAGGCCCACAGAGGAGCAGAGATCCACCTGCAGCCCATGAAGGACCCCACGCTGGGGCAGGTGGATGTCTGAAAGAGGCTGTGGCCTGTGGAGGGCTTGCGCTGGGGCAGCTGTTCTGGAGGGACTGCACCCCATGGAAAAATGACTCACATCGGAGCAGTTTCATGAAGGACTGTAGCCTGTGGGTGGGACTCCACACTGGAGCAGGGGAGGAATGTGAGGAGTTCTTCCTCCAAGGAGGAAGCAGCAGTGTAAAACAACATGTGATGAGCTGACCATAACCCCCATTCCCTCTTCCCCCCTGTGTTGCATAGGGAGGAGGAAGGAGGTAGAGGTAATGTTAAGACCAGGAAGAGGGAGGGGTGGGACGAAGTTATCTTGTTCTCTTTCTCATTATCCTCCTATGGTTTTAATAATAAACAAATAGTTTTCCCCAAGTCAAGTCTGTTTTGCCCGTAACAGTAACTTTAAGGATCTCTCCCTGTTCTTATCTCAAACCTCCCCTATTCCCTCGGAGGGTGGAGGCAGAGAGAGAGAGACTGTGTAGTCTGGTCCCGAGCAGGGCTAAACTATGACAATTAGATACTTGGCCACCTCCCAGTCATCACATATGAATGTAGACAAGTTATACACAACAATTAGTGGGCAAGGTATTTTATTCCTGAATTACACTGAAATGCTGGATGACTGTCATACAAATCTGAAAATTTGTCACCATTCATTTGATCTATTCTGTTCACAACCTCTTCTATCTGCACTTTGATTTGATTCAAGTCCTCTGCTGCGAAAGAATAGAGTGAGATCCAAATTCCAAAACATTAACTTAATCTTTCTGCTCCCGTCTTATATTTTGCCAGTTCTTTCTGCTCTTACTTCATATTTTGCAGTTCTGGCCCTGAGATGTTCTTCACAGATTTTTGCCCTGATACATTTCAGAAAAAGATCTATTGTTTTTGTGATGATTTGGAGGAATCAATGATCTAGTTGCTCTTAAAGCAGCATAAGTTTAATATCTCAATGTCAATTCTTTATTATAAGAAGTCTTTTAATAACTGTTCTCTTTTTCTGACAAAAAAAAAAAGAAGATATGGCTTGCAGATGTTTGGGAGATAACACACATTAATGCAAAGCCAAAAGGGAGTATTTCTGCACATTCCTATAGCAGTAGTAGTTAATCCATGTGTGGATAAATTTGGAGTGTGAGCAATGGTGCAGGTCTTTTTCAGATATGTTGGAGAAAGTTGCCTCACAGATATTTCATTTGGTGTTCAAATTGTTCTGCACATTGAGCTTTTCAGACTGGGCATTTGTTACCAGACATTTGGTAAATCCAAAAGAAACTTGGATTCCCTCCTCCCAGCTGGCAGAAAAGTAGACTATGTTTATTTTCAACATAGTTTGGGACATATTTGAGTTACAAATCCTACAAGTCCTAAAACAGTGTTTTACCAAATTTTCAATGTAATCATAACCTGCGGAGCCTCTCTGGATAGTACAATTTGCTTTTCTGTTAAGTGGCTACTCTCTTACCTTCCCATGCTGGGTGAGACCTGTGAGGTAGATACTGTACAGCACTACAGCAAGATAACACCAATGAATCAACAAGCCATACGTGTTGCTGCAAACACAAGTAATTTTGCCATGCTGGAGACCTTATTATAGAAAGGGACCTTTAAAGATCATGTAGTCCAACCCCCTGGCACAACTCTTATGACAATTCAAGCACAGGAATGGTAGGTTTAAGGATTTTTTAGACACTGTGCTATGTAGATAAGCAAAGCACACTATATTTTATGAATACAGTTTCTTGACTGTGTCATACATGTCTTCTGGTTTTCTGTTTCGAAGAAAGGTAGAGGAGATTTTCTCTCAGCTGCTTTCTGTAATTGAAAGGCTCAGGTTTTGGAGAATTCTTTTAGTTTTCCTTTGCTGTAGTTAAATTACTTAAATTGACACCTTTCAGAATCTATTTCTCCTAATTAAGAATCCTCTGTGGTAGTTCTTTGTTTCTTGTGTGAGCTTTATCCCAGATTTACTGTAGACATTGTAACAAAGAGTCGGCAGCTGTAGCTGTGCTTTCCTGATGTGAAACAATCTCTGTCAGCATGCCTGTTCTTCCTGTATGGATTATTTTTGTTTGTGTTTGGTTTTCTGTTCATTGTGGAGCCACAAGGGATATAACACGAGGCCACCTGCAATGTCTAAACCCTTATGTAGCTGAGTTTCTCAGTGTGCCCATAGAAAACCAAAACATGCAAATCCCATATTAGATGGCTAGCACAAATAAGGTTGGTTTCCACAACGCAGCTTTGAACAATTCTAAGTATTCCTGTCATGTTGCATTTTACATAACATTGCCATTATACATGGAATATATTTAGACATCTCAGAGGTGAACATAATGAATGTCATGATGAGGAATTAGAAACCTTAGGAATGCTTGCTGGCCCTAGTGAGATCAGAAATACAAAGAATCAATTAACAGCTCTGCCAGTCAGTCTACTATGCAGATCTCAGTAAGGGAGATAAAGCATTTTTGTCAAGGTAACAATCATATCTCCTCCAGGTTGACCTGATAAAAATGCTATTTACACATTTCTTCTTAAATGAACTGTGTATCGTGCGTGCTTGCTTTCTCATTCCTTTCCTAACTGAATAAAAAAAAAAAAAATCAGATTTTCTTCTAAGGCTAAGTTTCCCCGGCCAGAACCTGCCTTCTCAAGACCTGGTGGGTTTATGCCTTTGCTCGGGCTTCTCCTGAGATCTGAGGGCAAGTGGGGAGAAGGGGCAGGACTCTTGCTTTTCTAAAATTTGCTTTGCTAAATTTGGAGTCCTCATGATTTGTGAATCACAGCTTTTTAAACAGATGGAAATTATACTTGCAGGAAAGGTAGCAGCTCCCTCTCCTGCTGTGCTTGCAGGCAAGTGGGATCAAAGAGCTGGGAGCTAACTTCCCACAGATCCAAGTCCGCAGCCCCAGCAGCAGGAACCCGTTTTTCGGCTGAACTTGACCCTGCAGGAGGCAGTACATTCAACTGAGTTCAGCAGGAGCAGAGAAACAGAAGTAGCCACGTTTCACAGAGAGGGGAGACTGCTGTGCAGCAGCGTGGTGACAGCTGACTCCTGGGAGAGGCTCTTCCAAAGCACCTGTAAGAGTACAACTACCTCAGTATTCCCCAAATGAGCGGTGGCACTGTGATGCAGAAAAAAAAAACCAATCCCAAATCCTAGAAAGGGTATCATATTCTTGCTCGTTACTGAGCCTACTGGTTTCCTAGACACACGTTGTGCTCTCTACCCTGCTTCACATGTTGCTTTTTTGTTTAAAAAAGCACAGCAAGTTAATAATAAACTATGCAACAAAGTACAGTTGTGTGAGAGATTTACATTTCCAAATTAAACTGTAAATGTTTTTATATATATAAGAACCTCCTCAAAGCATTCAAGACAGATTTTTGAAAAAGTTAGGACTGTATGTAGATATTCAAGTGACTGTGCTATCCTCACCCTCTTCCTTTGGCTATGCATAAATATTTCCACAGCTGAAAAGGATCTGGAAGTGATATCCAGAAACCTACTGACACCTGTGTTACTACCGCTCTCTGCTCTCATTTAGGTAGAGAGTCCTTCCAAATTGTGGTTTCTCAGCAGGGCAAGATAGGTTTGCAAGTTTTTCCATAGTATTGAATGCTCTGAGTACTGAAAGCTAACCTGTGAAGTATGTACTCTTCCCAGGATGGTTGTTTTATATCTTTGTATAATCTGGTGCACTAAATTGAATGGAACCTGAAATGGTGCTGTTAGGAATCATGCCAAGACACTGGTTATTCCAGTTACTGGCAGGTGCCATGCTATGATGATGTGTTGGCTGTGTTGGCCACTTCCCATTGCTGCAGGAATTCTGTCCAGTGACTTTCACATCACAGGTGAGTAAAATTTGTGCAATAGGATATTGTTTTTTTATTATGCAGGAAAGTAAATCTATCTTTTAGCTGGGAAAAAAAAAATTGTACCGCCTTGATTATATAGGGGTTTTTTTTTGAGTGGGATTAAAAAAAAAAGTAGATGAGTATGCTTTGTAATAATGGTGCAGTTCCTCTGTAGAACCTTTCATAGGGATATTTAGATATTTTATCAACTTTTCTACTTTGTATGAAAGTTATCATGATTATTACTTAAAAGAATTCACAAACACTCAGGGCAATTGATAAGAAAACTCATTTTAATTCCTGTTCTTTGGCAAATTCACACTTGTTAGTGTAGGAAAGGGAAACACTTATTTTAACCTTGTGTTTTGGCTTTCAAATAATCACCCTGGTAATATTTGAAGGTGACTTGCAAATCTTTATATAATATTAGATGTGGATTGTGTATGTGCGTTTGGCAGTTACTCTCATGGATCTGTATAAAAGCATCAATAGCTATTCTTCAGCCTTTTACTGAAAACTTTTTCCTGCTCTTTATCGTAGGTAAGAAAGGTTGACCTAAATAATCCTTTCATAGGAGACTGTAGAATGTGGGCATGCAGTGCCCATTGTAGCATTTCTTGAGTATTCTGAATTGATTCAAATAAGCCATTAAGCCCTCAAACAGAAAATAATTGGAGATGCTCTCAGCCCAAATAACTGAAATGAAATTCAACTCTAATAACATGATCAAATGTGTTGCCAAAACCATCATCATATTAAATACTTTTGCTTTGAATGGCATGTTTTACTATAAAATACTTTCACTTAGAATATTCCAGTGATGCGTCACATAGATTCCACCTTAAAGCTTTCATTTTAGCTTTCTCTATGTAGGTTATACGGTGAGCAGCATTTGGATCAGAAGTCTCATTGTGCATAGTAATCTGAGGGGGATTTTTTTCACTGTTCATGTGCAGGTTTTGAGAAAATGATTTAAAAAGGCTGATGGGATTTTTGGTATGTCCTCTATGAATAGTTAGTATAATTGCTGTGAATTTGGCCAGGTGTAGCTAAATAATATTTCAGGCAAAGAACTAAGAACAAAGCTTTTTACACAATAATTTTCTGGGTAAGGTTCAACAAAATGAAAACTCATCGGAAACCCTGCTGGGATTCCATCAGCAAGCATTTATTTGCAGTTGCTGGTACACCTGCTTACACGGTAATAATACACCGATGAGTTAAGTCACTACGCAAATGCAAATTAACTTTATTTTGAATCAAACACTAGATTTCAAAACATAAGTAAAAAAAAACCCCAAACCTGTAATGTCAGTAGATGAATGCAGGAAACTGATGGGATTGAAAAAAAAATAACTGCACATTTATTCTGGCCTTTTCTATTCTGCTCTTCTGTATGCTGATATATCCCATAAGAGTACCTAGTCTATTTATAGTATGTATCTGGAACATATGCTTTTCTCGTCTGCTATAACTAGATTTTCTTTAGCTGGAGCCTTGCCATCTGCAATGTTGGGGGTTTTTTTTTCAGATATGATCCTGTATTTCAGTCTAGGGAGAAATTTCTCAAAGTGGCTTTTTGTTTCTGTTTAATATGATCTTCCCTTACCCCTAGATGGACTCTATGGCCTCTAGTTTTCATAAGATCCTGTATATGCTTGTTTTTGGTGATGCAATCACTAATCTTAGAAAGGGATCTAACATTACTCAATGAATTTCACAGTGCCGTGAACTGACTTCTGATGTTTGAGCCTTAACTACTTTTTATTTTTCCAGACCAAAAAACTTATTTTGTGTACTGAGATTATCAACATATGATGGGAGAATTGAGTGCCCAAATCTCACTGAAATTCAACCTCCTTTACACTGCTTTGAAAATCTCAGCTAGAGCCAGCAGGGACTCAGTGATCACAATGATGAGATGTGGGATTTTGAACCTGAACTGAACAGCAAAAATTTGGACATTGACCCATGTAAAAAAAATAGAGATCTAGATTTCATTCTGTCTTTTATTCTTCTGTGTTTAACAAATTTATTCAAACATTCTCTTCCCTTAAGTGCTTTTCCTTTGTTTACAGAAACTAAGCGCAGATCTACCCTGGATTCTGCCAGTGCAGCTATTTCAGTCAGGAGTGTGAAGGCAAAGCCATGGTGACAGAAGAGCAAGCAACACACTTGTTCTGGCACTGAGGCCCCTGGCATCTTGTGTGAGCACATACAGAGGGTAACAAATGCTCAGGCAGCAGCACGCTCGTGCATAGCTCGGTTGGCCTGAGAGAAACACTTTTTTTGCAGAGAGGGAGGGTTGCTGGTGCATTAACAAGAGCCCTTCATGCATCCACATGAGTCTGCGTGGTAAAATCACAGCATCACTCCCGGGTGCTGGAGTTCCTGTTGTCTGCTAACAAATGCTATTTAACTCCAGGACTTTTCTTGAAGGAAACATGGAATTTCCCTCCTAGACAAAATCCAGGGTTGTTCCGGTGGTGGGCTCAATTGCTTTCTGTGAGTACTTCTTTACTAGATAATATGGATGAGACCATGTCATGTTTGGCGCTCTCTTCTCTTCACAGTCCTCCAATACCATCCTACTAAACTCTACATTCAAGTATTTAATGTTTTCTCAGGAAAGTATCCTACATTACTATTTAAAAAAACACAACCAAAAACCACAACACAAAAAACAGCCCAAAAGGCCCAGAATAACAACAACAAAAATCCTCCGCTGGCCTTGCTTTAGCAAGGGATTGGACTATATCTCAAGAGGCCCCTTCCAACCTCAACCATATTTTGATTCTATGGCCTGCTTTCTCCATATATGTACAAAGGTGTGCATAACAGGACAGTAATGCCAAAACTGCTGTTCTACCCATTTTGGAATATTTTGGTATTGATGGCAAAACTAGCATAGGGGTAGGCAAAGGATGGTTTCAAAGACAACGTAAGCATTGGATGTGGAGTGATACCAGCTTTCTTTGACTTCAGGAGATGTGCAGAGACATTCACCTCCTATTTTCCTTTGTGATGCTCCTCAAGCTATGAGAGCTTGTCACTATTAATTTCTACTTTTTTAAAGGTAAGCCTTGCAGATGTCAAGAACATTGGTTAGCTTGTCTTAACCAACTGCTCTTTCAGTCCTACTAGGAAAGTGCTATTGGCCTCATTGCTGATTATTCACATTAAAGGATGCTGGATCTGGCCTTTAAATTATGTTCAAAAATTGTCCACAGATAAATAATTTGCCCATAGCTAAATAAATAGAAGGCTTTGCAATGTATGTGCAAGCAGACTTTGATGTGCTGCAGGGCTATCTGTTTCATCAGAAAACCAAGTGAACCACAGAACAATTTGTCTTCAACCAGTTACATTTTACACTGCTCTAGGAGAGTTCTTTATTCCTTGGGAAAATCAGTATTGTTGTCTTGTAACAACTATGAGCTGGAACAGATTTTTCTTGCACAATTGGAGCTATAATTTTCTGTTGTTTGCAGACTAATGTAACCTTTTTTGCTGTATACCAGGTGACTGAATATCAAGCAACTGACCCACTCCAGTTTCACTTGGAGTGAGCAAGTTGAATCCTGCATTAAATGTGGCAAACCAACAGAGTTGTATTTAAGAAGCTGGAAATCCTGTTGCTGGGTCAAGTGCTTCAGAAGAAGCTGCATGTTTGACTTTAATCTAGCCATACCCCAAAGTGCATTATTCGAGCAACAGGAATATTTTTAGCTTAGAAGATACGTGATCATAAACATTTCGACAGTAAGAAGCAAACATTATTCAAAAATATCTTTGACTATACTGGTGGTCTCCAAATTCTTTTTTTCCAGGCTACTTTGCTCCTCATGGAAGGTATGCACGCACCATAGAACATGTTTCCATAAAAGGTGTGCCCCTGAGGGTTTCTCTGTGGCTTCTTCATGCTGTTGCAAAATATTTGCTTAGTAATACCACTATATGATTTCTTTCCTCATTCTTGTGTGTTATTGTGCACATCTTCAATATTTACTAAAACCCCATTGTCATAACTGGCAAACAGCATTTCTCTTGAGTAAAACTTTTTTATATTCCATTTATTAAAACAGATCAATTTATAACTTTGTGAAACTAATCTGCTTTCATTATATTTGGGAATGTGAGCTACAGAAATTCATCAGCACTCACATGCTGCTTTTCCACTAATGAATAGACCTAAGGACAAGATAGCCAGTGAGACTGGCAGCTGGATCTGAGCTTTTCAGAGGTTCTTCCCAGCTGTTACAAAATAGCCAGCTTGGTAAAAAGCAAAAAAAAAAAAATGATCTTTGTCATGTTCATTGATCACATATGAGTGGAACAATTCATCCCAGCATTGTTTCCAAAGTGTAGGAGTGACAGGAAAACTGCTAACACAGCTGGAAGCCAAAGACAGAACAGACAAAGGTTGAGTAGCTCCCTCCCAAGTAGGAAACAAAGAAAACAGGCAAATCTGTGTAGAAAACTTGCATCTCCACAGATGAGAGGAATATTTTATTGTAGGTGATCACGTGATCTGATTCTGTTTTACAGTTAAACCATTTACACAAATTTGGTAATACTAACAAGGAAATGTACAGATGTGCTTAGATTAAGGTGGTTATGTTTCCAATAGCTGTGTTTGCTATCAACCAAGTGTCAGGTCCCTATCTTGATGTAAAATACTTGTCTAGAACCAAGCCTTGCAAAAAAACCTAAACAGTTGGAATTATTGTTCGGTATATTCATCAAAATAAGAGCTACCTGTTGGGTTTTTTTTGTTCGTTTTCCTGTTGTGTTACACTGATTTAGCCAGCATTTAAGATGTAGAGTAAAATCAAGCCAGGGCCTCTATTATCTGGATGGTTTGGAACAAACCCTTCTCTCACTGAACCCCTACTGATTCCAGGATGGGGACTTGTCAACTGGGAGGACTGTCGATTCATCAGTTCCAAAAATGAGAATTGTATGAAGTATGAGAGTTGTAGTTTCATGAGCTTGAAGGGCTTCAAGGAGTAGTAAAGCTGCAACCATCATAAACTAAAGTGTCTTATCATTTCAGGGAAACTAGAAGTGAACTTAGCTTGATCTAAAAATTAGGTGCACCTTGTTATTAGGGTATGCAGGGTTGCGGCCACATTAAACAGCCAGACACAAATCAGTTCCAATACAGAAGACATATTATCAGAACCAGATCTTTGCAACAACAATTGAGGAATAGGTTTTTATTTCTAGATTTGAACTAAAAAGCTCTGTATATTTGAAATACTAACTATTTTCCTTATGATTTCCTCTATTTAATATTCTTTCAAAGAAATTAAATGGTTGATTTCCACAGCAAGTCACTTGTCTGGAAGAGAACCCAAGGTGTGTGTCTTAATGTGGTGATAAACATATTATGTGAAAGTTTGGTGTAACCATCTGAAAAGGAATATGCCTCAACTGTGGTAACATCAAATGTTTTAATTAGCAAATGAGATAGCTGAGAGGTTGCCCACAGAACTGCTAGATGCCCCAGTCTCTGGAAACATTCAAGCCCAGGTTGGACAGGGCTCTGTGTAACCTGATCTGGTTGGAGATGTCCCCGCTCTTTGCAGGGGGGTTGGACTAGATGACCTTTAATGAAATAGTCCAAAATGTGACATATTGTACAGTTTTGCCGTATATATTCTGCTGATAAACGTGATTGGCACTTGATACTTCCAGATGATTCAGTGAGAATGTAGTTCCTGCTACATTTTACCCTTCTGAAAAAGAGTTGTCATTCCTCCACAAAAGATTATTTAGCTTACTTCAGTTTAAAAGCCACTCCTTAGTTTTGTCGAAATAATTCCTTTGTGTATGCATGTGTAAGTGTAAACAGTGAAAGCAGCAGAAATATCAATAGGATGGCAGAAAATAGCTGATACTCAAACTTTTTTTTTTTTTTTTTTTTTTTCTTTGAGATGTTGCAGGTCTATTCAAAGCAGGAATATTGGAAACATATTTTTAGTGACTAAATTTAACAACACAATACAGAGATAAACAACCCCTAGGTGATCTGCTTTTTATAAAATACATAAATAATTTTGGAGAATTAGTTGTAGAAACAATATGTCTTATTCTTCTGTTTCCTTTATGTAATAAAATTGTGGTCCTGAGGGATGACAAGAAAAAATAGTTTCATTTACTAGGGCTTGAATTTTAGTGGTTTTAAATCTATAATTTTGCTACAGAGAGGCACAGCACAATTTTCTATTTGCAATTTATGTCCAGGACAACAAGAAAAAGTCCACAAGCATTGTTGATACTATAGATCTTTCTGTGGTTGTTCGTGTTTTGTTGTTCATTCTTGATACTTTCCTCCCATAAAAAAATTGATACTATAACATTTACATATTGAAATCTGTAGTGATGTTTTCATGAGTAAGTGATCAAGTCTCTGCTCTGGAATAAAAACCTCTAGATCGATATTGTGACAGTGGCTGTAGATACAAATCTCATCACCCCATACAAACACTACAAAACAGCTAATCCTCTATAAAGAGCTTACAAGACAAGCACTTTCTGCAAGAAACATAATAATTTAATTCTTATTTATTTCAAAAATGCAAGCTCAGATTCTGTAAAGTAACAACTTGAACATACGACTAGCATTTCTATGCGCACCTATTATATGTCCAGATGCAATGGTTAGGTATTGCAGAACATCTTTAATATACTATTGTTCTTAATTTTATTTCATAAGTCACAAAAGTATTTAGCCTGGGAGGAGGGGAAAGATAGTGTAAAGCTATTTATTCATTACACCATGCTCGGTGGAAGTCAACTCGTACTTACCCAGTGAATTGCCCCTACAAAGGCAAGCAATGCCATGCTTGGAAACTTTGAAAGCACAGTGAGAACAAAGGAGCGGAATCTTCATAAACCAGGAATAAAAATTTGAATTAACTGCTCTACAACAGTTTAACTTGCAATTTTTTTTTATTTTCTCATTGTATTTTAGTGTTTTTTATCCTTCTGTACTACACACTATTCAGACACTGAAAAATAGGCAGGTAATGCTTCAAAGAAATTATAATATGTAGCTCATATTCCATTACTTATTTTCTGTAAGTGTCTCAAATAACTAGATACTGGTTTTGTAGTGCTTTAGTAAGCATTCAACATATCCCTGTATACAGGATATTGTATTGTTTATAGCTAAAATGCTATTAGATTTTAGTGAAATATTAGCTACAAGTAAGGGGTAGAGGGAACCTCATTTGATATATATATATCCCAGGAATTATTTTTTATGGTTCTATATATAAAGAATCCAAGAGAACCTCAGCGTAACCTCCACAAAGAAAACTCTTATTGTTATGTTTCATCATTGAGAAATGTTTATGGGTCCCATAAGATTTCACTCAGATGTTTAAATAATTTGTGTAACCTTTTGGTCATGTAATTTATTTGATTTATCAGAAATTATTGTAGACAAGAAATTTCATCAGCTCTTCTTTGTTTGAGAGTTTTCTCATAAAGCAATGGAAAGGAAATTGTTCTCAAGTTATGTTCGACTTGAAATTACTGTAAGCCCACCTCATCAAAAACTAGACAAATTGTGGGTTTTATCTTAATACTATGTGCTTCTTCTAGATGCTTGATCTAATTTGATTAGAAAAGACAGAATAAAGCCTTGCCTGCAAAAAATGTACTTTTATTTTTAAAGTGGAGCAATTTTGCAATAGCCCCTGCATGGACGTGCAAGGAGATCACAGGGAGACTTATTAGGGAGACTTCTTTGGGAGCCCCCATGTCGCAGACAGGCATGGATGTGTCTGTGTGCTCTCTCCAGTATGGGGACTGCAGTTTTTGTCTCAACATACCCTTTTGCATGTAAAGTTCACAAGTAAGCCTTTTCACTTTATGTTAAAATTCAATGCCTCAGCATTAATATCCAGCTGTGTTACAGTTTAAGTAGTATCAGTAGTACCGTATGCTAAATACTAATCAAGCATGACTTTAGTTAGCAAAATTCTGTATGCATCCCTGTTAAAGACATATTCTGAAATGTTTCCTGTCTTTATGCTTACGACTTAAAGTGTCTGGTTATATTTTAGATAAAGCATTGGCTGCTGTACCTTCTATAGGCATGTGTTCTCTGTCCACGCACATGTAGAAATTATTAAGGAGTGAAACTACACAGGCATATAAATACGGAGGCTGGCAAAACCTAGTCTCCTTTGTCCTCAACCAGCCCCTCAGATGAGACTTTTAGGATGTATTGACTTTTATGGCACAACAGAAGGCACTAATTGAAGGATTGCTTAGTACTAATGAAAGGGCTTAAATGAGTTAGAGGGACATTTTGCAAAAAGCAGACCTGAGCTATGCCCCTTCTTGTCAAGCCATCATGAGAATTTGCATGGCATAGAGCTTAGCTTACCAGTTCAAAGAGTGCATACAAACCAGAGGTTGTCCCATGTACAGTTTCTTCAGAATTTAAAAAAAAAAAAGTTCTAAGAAAAATGAAGACATTGTTGAAATAAAAGAAATCGGATATAATTATTTTCAAAACCCAGTACAAAGCAGAAGCAGTCCCAGTGAAGTAAGGAATAATTTTGATGTAAAATAAGTGCAAAGGAGACTGAAGGCAGAACTGTCAAATTAGTTCTCTTTATTCTCATAATGATAAAAGCTCATGACTGCTCATTATGCTTTGAATTCCTAGTGAATTTATTAGTGAAAAGCAGGTGATTTAATTTGTTATCTTTCCTATGCAAACATTTTCTACTAAAATTCCTGGAGGTCTCACAACTTAAAGGATTCATTCTTGTAATAACATAATAATGTACCTGGCAATAGTGATTATTCTGGACTATTAAGAGGTTATGAGTATTAATGGGAAAATGGTGGTTCTAAACTTGGATGTTGCCTTTGGGTTTGTTTCAACCCATAAACATTTTTTTTTGCCCTGGAAACTATCCCGCTGAGTGTTTTTGTTGTGCTTCCGTTTCCTCCTTACCTTGCTGTAGCCTAATCTTCCTTTGGCAGCTTCGCATACAACGGAGAGTTCCTATTCTGATGTAGGACACAGAAGAAGTGAAAACTATCCTACAGACAAGGCACTTCAATTCTGCAGTGATGCTGTAGAAGGGAATAACTCCTGTGGCTGTGAACAGCTAGTAAAACTAGAGTAAATCTTGATATGCTCTCCTTTTCATTAGCCAGTGCAAAATACCATACAGCTTCAGTATTTAGGAGAGAAAAGTAAACAGATTACTTCACCTAAACTGTCCTTGGAGTAGGACAGCAGGTTGCTGTCCCTTGGTGACCTCAGCTTTATCTTCCTGTTATCTGAATTGCCTACACAGATCTCTTGAAAGTGAAGCCTGGTAGCTAAAGTATGAGTTCAAGCTTGACTCATCTTTGCTGCATCTGTTTCGTGGTAAGTGTTTTGATGAGTGGGAACGGGAAATGTTAACACCTTGTAAGATGATTTGCTATGTGAGAAAACTGTGCTTCACAGCAAGATAAATAGCAACCCATCCAACTTTGCAACTGCCAAAGAAGACTCCCAATAGTCTGGGGAGCAGAGAGGGCAGATTGAACTCCAGCCTCCCTAAAACTAATACAGAAGGGCTGAAAATTTGTCACAATGCCCATGGATTACTGAAATTTTAATTCATGGCCAAAAAGCCTTTGAGACCAAAGAGCTTCTAGTCATCTCTTAGAAGCACGTGTCAAAGACATTGAAGTCTATTTATCCTTTACTACATTTTAGGAACATCTTGAATTGTCATATTCCACCTGTTCTCACAACCACAATGCTTTTTACTAATCATAACCCATCAGATTTGTAGCCTCAAGGCACGATCAAGGTGTCAAACTAAATTTGATTTTTACCTCTTTATATTCCTCTGAAGTGCAGATGACTCTGACTTGGCAGCAGTATTCCATACAGAAGCAAAGTCTCAGGGCTTCCAGGTACAATAAATGATCCTCAGTGGAGAGTTTGTACAATACATCTGGACATAACCTTAATGAAGTAAGCCAGAAAGATTATACTTTGCAATCACAATGTGTGTTTTATTGGAGAAGGCAAGGAGATAAAAAAACATATTTAATATAAAGTACAGCTACATTTGGAGTAGAATAAAATTTCTGAATGTTATTGAGTTTAGATAATTAAATATGTCCTTTGAAGTAGCACAGTTCAAGCTCTTGTTCAGCTCTCTAAATTTTATTTTGAAAAGTTGGTGAAGCCTCAGTCTCAATGAAGTTAATTAGCCAGTTGACTATGCCAAGAGTTTTTGTCAAATCAGACTGGAGATTTCTTCTGACAGTCTGTAGAAAGTAACTAGGCTGTGATCCAAGGCACAGTCTTTAACTTCTAGAAGCCCAGAAGAAGTCAAAGGCAAGGTATTACCTCCATGTTCATTAACTGCAGTTATCTCAGTATTAGAAGTGCACAAAATTTTCTGCATTTAAGGTTTTTGACAACATTGATTATTAAAGACAATTTTGATAAAAATTATTGGTGTTGAATCACTTATGCTTTCTGCCTACTTAATAGCTCTCATAAAATCTGCATTTTGAAATCTTGAAAATCTCCCGCAGTTCTCTGTCTATCACTGGTATGTTTGTTAAAAAATAATTTCTGATAATAATGTATATACTTTATATTTGATCTTACTGCTGTGTGCATTCCAGTTCACTAATTATGCCTTTTACTTGGCATCTTACTTCTGGAGGCTAGAATGTCATAGGAAGCTTTATTATCAGCATGTTGCTTTTGTTCTCTTTGTTTGATATTTATTGGTGCCATTTTCTGCCTCCTTTACTAGAAATACCAGAGGAGGTATTTTGCTTTAGTTACTTGTTCATTTTTGAGCCACCTAAAAGTTTAGTCTTTATGGAAGAAAAAGAAATGTCTTCAAATACCTTAATTGATAGTATAAATGCAGCTCAATGGCCCTTATTCCTGTACCTAGCATTTTGTCTAAACATGTATTTTTGGCTCTGTGAAGCAATTGAATTTCTACTTTCCTCAGAGTTTTCCAGTATGAAGTGTCTAGATGTTAATGATAGAGCACTACAGGAAGCTTTCTTCCAGAAAGCATATCCCTCGAATAGCTTTGAATCGTATGTTTTAATCTTTCCGAGTTCAGGTGGTCAGCAGGCTATCTATTTCAGCCCCCACGCTTCATTATCTGAACATTAGAGTAGTGCTGGAAAAAGATAGACCCCCAATGAATCTTATGAAAATATTGCAATGTTCAAATACATTGTATTATTGGTATTAATAAGATGAAAAATTAGACAGTACAAAGCATGCTATGACATTTTTCAATTCAGAAAAAGAAGCTTTCTTCAGAACATATCTAAAGGAAAATGTGACAGCAGGGAAATAGATCTGAAGAGAGGGTTTTTTAAAGCTTGTGAGCCAAAGAACGATGTTAAAGAAAGTAGAGGCTGGGTAAAAATACATTAGTGAAATAGCTACATATTTCACATAAACAGAAGAAAAGTCTGCATAAAGGTTGCCAAACAATATGTTTTCATATGGAGATGGTCTGATAAATCAAAGTTCAGCATGTTACAGAAGTGCAAAAGTATCAAAGAATAATTGAAGTATTTCTACTTCGAAAAGCAACTAGCCTTTACTCTCTTTAAAAAAGGCTGAAGTCCTCTTTACTAGGAGGGATCATATTGCCACAAAGAAAAAAATTGACAGAGAACTCAAGTCAGAAAATGGGACTACAGACTATAAAAGGAAATGGTTTCTGTCTAGCACAGTACTTATAATACAAACCTGAGGAAAACATATACGGTACTTAAATTTAATATGGTTAATAATGAGCTTCCGGATATTTGTGTTGCATAGCAATACTGGGGAAGATGGCGCACAATTTCTTTGTCAGTGAAAGCAGAGTGGCTCTGCCCCCCTCTATTAGCAATGGGGCACTGCTGAGGCTATGAGACCTTTCCCATCTTATCTTCAGAAGAGGGCCAAGGGAGAAGGCGGCCAGCTCTTTAGCACATGATTTGTCTTTGTAGACAGTCCTTAAATCCTACCATTAAAGGCAACTGCTGGAACAAGAAAGCAAATCTTAGCATGTTAACAAAGCAGCCACTCTTTCGAAGGCAGTAAGCAATAGCCTCAAGTCCTGGCTCACCAGCTTTTTTGTAATCTTCTAATGTAGTCACCTATATGAAAAAGGATGATTAAAATGTTTTCTTGTGAATTGCTTTACGATGAAAACTTTTCCTAATTTGGCTAGTTACAAATCTGATTCTTCACAATGCTTCTCTACCAGTGAAAGCCTTCCTGTTGAAGCTGTTATGGCATGCTTTGAGAAAAATTTAAGTAAGACTAATGGAAGTTTGCTATTGTCAACAGGAGTTGTGACTGCAGCATAACGTTTTGTTAGTATATCTACACCAGTAAATCATACCTAATTTCAAACAATGAGGAGACTTCAACTAGCTAACATTCATTCTTATGCCAAATATCTTTTGAGAGTTTTTAAAAATCCATTAAAAATTTAGGAGGCAAAAGTATACCTTTTACAGTTTCAAAGCAGTTTAGTCATATTTGTAAATGCTGTTTCTAGCTATATGTCTTGGTATGAAAAACTTTACTGCTTTTATCTGAAAAGATATCAGCACTGTAGAATAGCTAATAGTTCTCCAGTTACACCTGGGGAGAATTGTTTACTTACTATAGTCCATTCTCCATTCCATTTTTTGTCTGTATCTTCTGTCACTGCTGCAAATATCAGGGAAAAAAGAAAAGGCAAACATAAACAGCACAGAAGTTGCCATAAAGAGGCCTTACCAAAGCTCAGGCCTCTAATTTCACAGTTTATATGTAGATACTCTTTTCTTGAATGGTACAGTGAACAAAATAATGCTTATCAATAACGCAGAGATAACAGTACTTGATAAATTAGAGGAATATTTTATGAGTGATTTAGATTGCTTAAGGAACCATTGGCAAAGGTATTAGCAAAAGTGATTTTATTGAAATATGATGTTGTAAAAGAGTGATTTAACAAAGTTGGATGGCAAAGTTCGCTCGTTACTGTACTGCACAATCATTTGAACAGTGATGCAAAGTAACCAAGACGAAACTCAAAGTTACCGAGACAAAATCTTAGTGCACTATAATACAAGGTTATGCACGATATTGGTCACTTACTGAAGATCTGCAGTTGGTGAAAGATCTCTGTCTCGAGGATCAGCCTTGAGAGGTATCCCATCTCAAGAGGAGATCACCGCCATGCAGCCAGGATGCTTAGCAGGGAGAGCTCAAAGAAGCCTCACTTGGTCTGTCATATTTATGGAATAAAGCAGTTGGCTTGTAGTCAAATTACATGTGATGGAAGAGGTATGCATGAGACTCCTTGTACCCACAACTTTCTTTGTTCCTTGATAAATGAGTCTTGGAAAAGCCACCTGCTATTCATGTGCTAATTGCACGATCAGTGCTCCAAGCTGTATGCCTTGGTGCTCACTGTGCCACTCTGCTCCTCTGTGGGTTTTCAGAGAACAGATTGGAACTAGAGAAGTTCTTGGTCCAGTTACGGTTTAGGCTTTTACCTCCTTTGGAGCCTGTATCAAACTACTGTTATACTTTAACTGAATGAGCCAAAGGACAGAAGTAGCAGAGTCAGGAGACTTAATTTTCCTTCAAGATGCTGTATTGACACCCAAAAGGTACATCATGAAATACTATAAACACACAGGATGCCTATCAAAAGTTAGAACACATTGGGCTTTTTTACACACACAGTGTAACAGAAGGAACGGATAAAAGAGTTCGAAGACTGTTATTATATAAAATAAATGCTTAATGTGTCAAGTATGAAGTTGTAACAAAAAATGTTTAGGTTTAGGTGACTTTGTAAAAAAGAAAAAAAAAATCTTTATTTTGATTTATTTCCAGACACTTTCCAGTCCCTCTGTGAACAATGAACCTATAGTATTAATAGAAGACTACCCAATGTGTCTTTTTCTTTATAAAAGTGGAAAAGAATACTAAAGTATTTGAAAAAAAAAATAAACTTAAGCTTTGAGTGTTTTATCTGGCTCCACTCCAAAACAAATGGAGCACAGGGAGGGCAGTTACTCTAGGGTGCTGAGAATAACTGTCAGACTTAGAGTACTGAATGGTCTTTGTTCACCTCCTCAAAGAAATAGTGGAGAGAGATTATATAGGGTATATAGGATATATTTATAGTTATGCATGTATATACATTGCCGGTTGTTTCAGAAGGACATTCAAAAAAAGAGAAAAGCAGAAGGTGATATTATCTTATTTTCCACTGAATGTTTTCTAAGTTTAGTCAGTATTTTATTTTGATGTACTGTGACACAAATTGGTGGTAGTATCTTGTTCAAGTCCCCACCTGTTTCAATTATTTCTGTATGGAGTTAATTGTGGAGCTGTTGCATAGAGAAACACAAAGTAACATCTGTGGCTTCTGTGATGGAAGGAGAAGAATGTCTATCTTAGCATGATGTTCATGTTTACTGTATCACTGAAGTTAAAATTTCCATGTTAGTGTCTTTATAGATTCTAAGGCAGAAACAGGTTAGTGGATTTTAAATGAAGGTTATCTACAAGGAGAATGGAATGTTGTTCATGACAGCTTTACACCTCTTATTGCTTTCCATTATTCTAGTTAACCATAGAGATCCCATTATGAGATCCACTACTGTTCTTCTGAGGCAGACTCTAGTCTTACACTTTGGTGGGTTGGGTGTTTTTTTTTGTCATTTACCTTAGTTTTGTTGAGCAAGACGTAATATAATGTAGTCAATAAAAAGGAGACATGCTAGTGTAGCAACCTGTGTGTAATACATCACTTTTTTGCTCAATAAAACATATGTGTTTTGCTCTCTCTTTTTTTTAATGAATTTTCCATTAAGATAGCCTTAATATACTTCACAGGTCTGATTTGAGGTATTTTTAAAAATCTGAATGCTAGAAAGTGTATTCCCTCCTTGATCTGCTTTAATGAAAGTTATGACCAGGGATGAGAGGACAATAGATCTTCCCGTGTCTGAGTGAGATTACCTTTCTGCATCTCCGAAGAAGTAATTTGTCTTTTAAAATTATCTTGTTTAAAACTGCTTTGTTTGTTTCTTAAATACAATAAACTGGAGCTGCCAGCTATATAGAAGTAACCAGAATCTTAGAAAAATAGTCTGGTACTTGAAAATTATTTCTGAGAATCTTGCAATATAGGATTTACAGGCTTGTGATATGTACAAAAAGAAAGTCTTAGAGCTGTAAAGCAAGACAGGCGCACACAGCTTCTGTTTACTTTCAAGTGTTTATTTCCTGTGTCCTTCTAACATCTGGCAATGAAATAAATTCTTAAGATTTAAATGCACTACCGGAGCTTAATTTTTCAGAGTGAATGTATTTTAAATGACTTGCTGTAAATGCATTGCAAGAACAGCAAAAAACCACAAAAATTAAGTAACTAGTTACCAGGATGAATCTGCTCCCATCCTCTCTCTGCAATAAAGTATCATGATTAGAACCTATCTTCTCGTGTGGCGGCTTATCTCTCCCTGTGATGAACAAATGTGAGATTTTTTGAATGTCTTAGAGGTACTCAGAGGCCTGCCTTTTTGTTATTTACTTTTCTATTTACTTATACTTAACAAACATTCATTTTTCACAGGATTGCCTGCTTGTGTCCCTGAACGTTTAACTTTGTATACCAGTACAGCTTCTGATGGGATTAATTGGAAAAGAGAGACATCACAAAGAACATCTTAAGATTTCTGAAATACTGAATCAATTAAAATATTGATTCTTAAACTGTCAGTTGTTACTGCGTCCTGCTCTGAGAAGGAAACAGCTTTTCTTTATTGATAGAAATCCAGTTGGCTACAGCACTCGGTAGCGTGGAGTGCACACCAGTAGTAGCTGTCCTGAGTAAGATGTAGTGTAGATGCATCAAAGAGTAAGTAGACCAAATTTTACCATTAAATACATAAAATATGCCCTGTGGTGGAAGACTTAGTTCCATGTCAATAAAACATTGGAGTATATCAGTTTTGGTGGCTTTCATGGTAAGATATTCTGTGGAAAATGAGTGGGTTTTTTTTCATCAAGCATGTTCCAAGATAATCTACAAACCAAAATGGAAAGCTATTTGCTTCATCAGTCTCCTGCTTCCAAGAAATGTATTCAGCCTAACTGTTCAGTGTAGTTCCCTGACAATACAAGATTATTGTACATATTTTTTTTCTACCTACAGTGTTGAGTCCCAGTTTGGCTTATGCTGGCCTCTCCAATTTTCAATACTTATTTTTTATGTTGTTGTTATTCTATAACCTGTAGGGTGCAGTTAGTTTTATTCTCCAGGTACCTTATCTATAGTCATTTCCCAGCCTAACCATTCCACGTAAACCTTTTTTCAGACCACTTCCCCTGAGATGTAAAATATCATTTATAATAACAGCAGGGGGAGACCATAAGGTCTATCATTGTATAAATCATTTCAGCCGTGACATGGGAAATATTTTCAAAAGGAAGGCATATCAATAACTGAATATATTTAAAAAAAAAATCTCTTATAAGAAGATTTTAAAGACTTAAGGGTTGAAGTTGAGGGGGCAATGTTCCTGGGCTCACATTTAGCAGACAGTACAGAATAGATCTTACTTCACATGCATGAGATCTACTGTTCATTCACCATACAATCCCTTCGCTTGGATGGAAAAATTGAGAGGCAGATTCCGGCCTCACTGAAATAAGCAGCACAGAACTCTTTCTGCATGTGTGTGTCTTGCCTCCATAAGCCTAGCTGCTGCTTATCCATGTACGTCTTTTGTAGCTACAAAACTGAGACATCAGATGGAAGCTGACATTTTCCTTTTAGAGAAGTCTGTGCAAATGCTAAGGCCCATGGTACAGTACTTCCAAAGCAGGTGGTACAAGGATGCCAGTAGGAGCACATCCCAAAGGCATTTCTGCAACACGAAATTACTCAGTCAACCTGCTGGAGGTTTCTAAATGAAAGACAGATATATTCTGGTTTGGACAGCTGTTGCCATGGATTCCTATTTTGGGCGTTTGTTCCATTCCATTTTAACCATTTATGAATATGGTCTGTATCATTTATATAGTTACGAGTTTGGAAAAAAACAAACTAAATACTTCCAGTCGTCTTAGCACCACTTTTTGACTAAAAAAAAAATACTTAGAGAATGATGAACTACACCTCTTTTGTTCTACCCTACCTCTCTGCTACTTCTTAGTCTCCTTTGAGAACAGCAACGATCACTACATTGCTGACTTCTGAGTTTAAATTCACAGTTTCAAGGTGATTCTGCTAACTTTCTTGTTTTTCTCCAACTGTAGTTATTTCCACATCTGTAGGAAGTTCTGTTTACTAAATGCAATGTAATTCAGTGCAGCTTACATTATGCTATACTAAAAGAAACTTTTCTTACCAGAAGCCTATTTATTAATAACACTTCACTATGAGCTGCATTTACAGCTAAGTGTTGCAGCCATTTCCTGTGCAATAACAAAAATTTATTACCACTTTTTTTCATTTGGTAACATTTAATCATTTACAGTAGAAGAATTACCAGTCTAGCCAGTTAAATCCTAAACTGTATTTTTTCCGACTTAATACTGGTATCCTTTTGCTTGGAGGATACATAATAGCTTTAATTACTCCCATTGTTTACTAAGGAAACAGCAGCATGACACTTAAAAAAAAAAACCCTTTGCTTTGTAGCTAAAGGACAAAGTTCAGGGACTTGATGAAGGAGTCTGTATGCAGGTGTGAAACTTCAGTGCAGCTATTGCTCTGTTTTTACAGCTGCTGATCTTTCACACCTCTCAAGCAGACCATGCTGTGCAGGAATTAGTACGTAGAAAATAACTGGGCAGAGTGATCACATATCACTAGCCTCATAATTCTTCTGCAGTGTTTCAGAATAGTGTTTTCATTTTCCTTCTACTTATTGCAAATTAAGTACAAAAGGAAGGAAATTGGTCTGATTATTTCAGTTGAAAATGAGTCTTGATGTCTGCGTTGCATACCATCGTGGGGTTTTTTGTTTGTTTTAATTTTGCTTATTATTATTCCAGTTGTGTAATTTTTATTTCTAAGAAGATGAAATTCAGGCAATGATCCGAGAATATTTTACTCGAGTCTTGATGAGGGCACTTGAAAATTTCAGAAAAGACACCTCTGAAATAATTAATTCCCAGTCTTTACATAGCCCTGATGAATATTGTGACAGTGCTACGAATGAGATATTAGCAGCTCAGCTGTCTGCTACAGACTTTTCTTATTAAAATAGACCATTACATCATTTAGCAGTGGTGTTAAGGTTAGATAGAGGGTCTTCAAGACACTAAAGGACATTTTCAGCAGAAATAATGGTGTTTGATAAGTTAAAAGGGACCAGAAATAAAATTAGGTATGGAACTAGATAATTTTTATATATGGGATTACGTAGAAGGAAGCAAAAGTCGGGAGCAGAGTTTCAATCCAGACTGAAAGTAGAACCGAAGGAAAGGGAAGATGGTCCAAAAGTGGTCATGAAGGTTACAGCTACTGTCATGTACGATGTCTTGGGGAGAGCAGATCCATAGCCAGCCCAGACTCTGCGAGGCAACTTCTATCTCCCAGCGTAGGAGCTGAGCTGAATCTTAGACTGTGAATTAAAGCTGTTTCTCCAGAAGCTGAGATTCCTTTCTGCTGGCTTTAGTCATACAAAGGTCACTGCAGGAATGAGGCAGGGGTTTTTTGTTGTTTTTTTTTTTCTGTAATATATTACTGATAATAAGCTGCAGTTCATAAGAAGCCACAGTAGCATCTCTGGTGCAAATTATTATCAGGCAACTGGGTGCATTTTAAAGTTAGACCCTAACACTGCCAGATCTGATCTCTGTCTAGTTTTAGGATGTTATAAAAATAATTCATAGATGTTATAATTTTCACAGAGGGAAACAGTACGCAGATGTACATTATCACTCTGAACTAGCCAGAATACTTAAGCATATAGATCCCATTAAAAACACAGTTTGCAGTGAATCACAAGGAAAATGTTCCCTGAATCTATCTTTCTCTTATAAAATTGAGTTGAATGAATAATTTATGTAATTCAATTTTTATGTTGTTCCTCATCTGTTTTATTTTAAAGGAAGAATTAATTTTTCCTGGGTTATCGTTAAAGAAGAAAAAAATAACATAGAAAGGATGGAACCTACCTACCATTTCCAATAAAGAAAATATTGTTTTTGATGCTTTTAATGTATTCATGCTGTAATAATTTATGTGACTTTCTAAACCATGCAATCTTGCATAAGGGAGCATCTCTACCCTGGGGTGGTGGGCTGGTAGCTGAGGTTGAAATAAAATTAAAATCTTTTTCTCTTTTCATAATGCACACTATTCATGCTTCATAAAACTGTGCTGTTTGACATTTCTCCAGATAGATGCAGCCTCCTGATGATGTGTCATGCTTCATTATGTTAGCAAGTTCTGTTCCTTAGAGTTAACCAAATGGCCAGTGGAATTTTCTCACATCTTTTTCCTGTGTGTCTTACACAAGTTTCTTTGCTGAAGGAAGGCATTTTATATCCCTCTGAAATTGCTTTTAAGAGCAATTCTATGAATGATGGAGAGTGTGTGAAGGTCAAAAGTGTGGGATGCACTATGAAGGTGGCCTAGTCCTCCAGTTGTTTACACAGGTGCTCTGCTAGTGCAATCCTGTTTTCCTTGGGGAACTTGTATCTGTCCTGAGACTAGGCTGGTTTTTGGTTATGCCACCAAACGAGAACTCCCCAGCTGATCTCTGCAACTGTGGCCCACGTAGAAGGAATTGCACAAACGCAGTTCCAAAGCAGTAGTAACATGGTAGAAAAAAAAGACAGATAATTAGCAGAATTATTCACGTGCTGGTAAAGGAATAGCTCTAGGTCCATAGAAATGTATTTGAACACTAACATACATGTTATTCTGGTGCTTCAGAGCATCACAAGTTCCCAGTGGGAAAGTTTGGGTTATTTGTGTCTCTAATATCTGTACATGTACTTTTCTTATTCCACTCTGTGTTTACAATGCATGCTTTTCCCTGAGTTAATGCTGGAACCAAAATCCAACTTAATCAGACCTAAAACACCTACCAATAAATTTTTATATGCAAAAGGTCAGCTTCTGTTCTTTTGAAGGTTAAGAGGTTCTTCATTCAGTATGAGTCAAATCTGACTCACTCCAGCAGTCCCATCAAACTTCTGCTCTCTTTTCATTTTTTACTGAAGAGTAAATGTGACACTTTTTCAGGAGTAATGAGGTCACCTTCTACTCTGACATCACTCTTCCTACCTTCCTTTTCCTACAAGAACTCCCAGCATATGTACCATTGCTGGGTGAGCAGAATCATCCCTCTATGTAGCAGCTGTGGATACTGTGTAGGACAGGAAAGTTAGCTGGTACCAAAGCATGCCAGAATATCAACCTACATCAAACTCATTTGCATTTTCCTGTAAAGCAGGTGAGTACAAATTTCCTTTCATTAACACACTAGTTTATTTATGTTAAATTTCATGTCTTTTTTTTTCAACAGGAAGTCTTTTGTATTTACATTCTCTGAGTGTGAGAGTTAAATCCTCAATTCTACTTGGCTAATAAGCATAGCTGAGGCCTGATCAACTATTAGCTTAAACTGAGACTAAAAATTTTGATAGCAACAAGCATTTGGAGAGAGTTTGCCAATATCTGTACTGTTGAAACCCACTCAGTCTCACAACTTTGCCCAAGGATCGGCCAGGAGGTGATAGTTGCAAGACGCCTGGAAGTTCAGCAAATATTAGAAGTTATTTTTCTATCATTCTCTAAAAGAGAAATGTAATTTTCCTCTAAAATCTAAAAAAAAATCTGAATTTAAAAATACAAAGCTAAAATATATTTTGCCTTTTTTGTTCACTTATTTAATAACAACAAAAACGACTACATACAAGAACACACTGAAAGTCAAAGCTTGCTGTTTCTGCTTCATTATCACTGATTAAGTCAAACAACAGAGCTCTTGGTCTTGCATTTGTCAGCTACCTGCTGCTCCAGATCCAGCAGAGGGAGCACAAAACACTGTTTGTTTGTTTTCTTTTAATTTCTTGGTGATGGTGCAGTTGACTTAAAAGTGACAATCACAAATCCCAGAGGTTGTTAGAACCCACAGGGCATAATCAAATTAAGTATTTTTCCTAGCTGTCTGCTTAGAACTGTTTCTGATGGTATCTCCCATCTCCCAAAAAATCACACATGACTTTCAGGTATTGCTTGTTTTCTTCAGAAAATCTGCCTAATCTGTTTGTGATGAGTCTGACTTTAAATTAATTTTTCAGCTGAACTTTAAATGCCCCATCTTTTGATCTCCACCTAAAGGTCCAAATAAGTGGTAAAATAATTAGGAATATGTGAACATTTCTACTTCAAAATAGACTACCTTGGCTGATGTAATTCTGGAACAAGTTAGGATCACAATCTTGCCAATTCAGTTTTTATATCTTTTCTCTGTTATACAGCTGTGTGTGTGTTCTGCAGTTCTTGAAATATCTTCTTCCAGCATCACTGCCTGAGGCCACAAATGTGCAGTGCGGGTCTCTCTCCCAAAGAATGTCAAACATAATGAAAAAATGAACTTGCAAAAGAGCTGATTTTTGTATGCCTTCCTGCATGATTCTACTGCCTGCTCTTTCTGCTTTCCTCAGTTCTCCTAGGTTTTATTTTCTGGTTTTGGAACTGTATCCAAAGCTTCCTCAGAATGAATTGCTTTTATAAAGCTTCCTCACAATGAGACTTGTCACACAAATGAATGGAGCATTGCTGAACTCTCACAATGTGGCACAGGCTGACTCAACCTTTCTATGCTCGCTCTCAGAATTAGCATTCTTGTCTAACAATGGTTTTTGCCCCTTCCCTTTCTGCTACTGAAGCTTATGACCTGATATATTCAAGAAATTGCACTCACAAAAACGAATGAAAAGCATAAGGATTAAAGTGAAGGTTAACCTCACAGAACAGGAGAGCTTTAGATTCAGGTTGTCTTCCTTATCCATTGGACCCAAGTATTGTAGTAGAAGGAGAAGAATGAGTGATTTTGCATGCAATGCAAAGCTTTCTTCAAAAGGGGCAAAGCCTGCATGATTTAAGAGGAACTTCAATGAAACTACTCTCACGGCTGAGGCAAAGAGGGTTGGGCCACAGATAGATACTCTTCTGCTTTACCAAGGAGGACAGAAGAAGTGTTCAACATCTGTTGAACACCTTGTGCCCCTTTAGACCTCTGAACAGCCCCACCATGAAGGAGAAAAGATGCAAGATATCTATTTGGAACTAGTGAATGCTCAAAGAGTATAGCCTAGAAAACCTTTCTGCCAATTGGTAGAAGACAGGAGCAGTAAAAAGAAGAAAAGTGGGCAGACCTGCTGCCTGAAGTCCTGAGAACTGAACAGTCCTTATCCGAGCTCACACCCAAATTACTGTTGCAGAGCAGCCCTGGAAGTTGTGTCAGCTTGTGTCTGCCCCAGACTGCAGCTAATCTCACAAGTTCTGGAGAGTTTTTGAGTAAAATCTTCTTCCCAAAGGGGACATGGTACAGAAATAAAAAGAGTGAGAATTTATCTGAAATCTTGAATTTCCATTCTACATGTAATTTTAACTTTGTGAAGGAAGGAAAGAGAAACAAAGAGAAGAGGGAAGAGATAAGAGGGAAGGGAAGAGAAGGTAAAGGAAAAGAGCAGGAACACCAAGACTCAGTTCAGCATTTACTACAGAAATGTCTAGCAGAATAAAAACTCATTTTATTTTTTTTAAATAATCACAATAACTTTTTATTTCAACCTTTTGAAATGATATGTGACTCCCCATGCTGATCTGGCAAACTTTCATTTAGGCTTTCAGCCAGCTATCATGACTGCTGGAATAGCCTAGTAGTCCCAGCTCAACGGAGAGTGTCTCTGATGTGTTATATGGTATGCATGACATCCTCTACAATCAGAGTGTAAAAATCTGATGACTACAGGAGTTCTTTTCATGTCTTGACTTCTTCTGCTTACTGTTTTTGCAAAAGCAAGCAGTCTAGAAGCATTGTGTACGGTAGAAAACATCACATTTCTTCTGAGAAGTTTTAATCCCAGTTTACACTGGTGACCTTGCACAATCTTTGAAAAACCTCCATTGCTTGGCTGATTAAGCTGATGGACTGACAGTTTTCTGCTTTCTATGCAAAGGATGCATAACACCTTGCTTGATTACGGATACAATTGCACAGAATTATTAGCATTATGCAGTAGAAATGATGAAAGTGCAATTTATGATCATCTGGCTGTCAGCCTACTATACTTTATCAAAGCAAGAGAATATTTTGGGGAGGAAAAATAGGAAGCAGGAGCAGGGTAGCTGATGATCCCATATTCAATTCCAGTTGAAGTAAAAGAAAAGCATGCAAAATCTAACCCAGAATTATTAATGTTCCTGAGGTTATAAACTATACTGAAAACAGAAAGCTATAAAGGAAATTATTAGACAATCTTAATTAAAAATATCACTACCAACTCTCCACATAATAAACACACTGGATCTGAGCAAACTAAGTTAATAGTGAATAAACATTTGAAATAAAAGGAAGATTTTACAACTTGGTGCTGGGAGGCCTTGTAGGCAGGATCTTCCCCTCCCCGCCATGGTCCCCACAGTCCCATTTCAGACAGTTGTGGTGGCTAATCATGAAGCCACTGAATTTGAGGAGGACGTACATACCCAACCTGTCACAGAGGAAAGACAAAAGCCAACATCCATTACCCCTAAGTTAGCACTAACCAGATGAGAAAAGAGGACAACAAGTGGCAGAGAGGCTAGACTCACTGCCAGCCAGGGGAGGCCAAGTAGGGAGAGGAGTTGATCTGACACCCCTGTTTGGGAGGGAGCCATGCCTGGCTGCAGAGATGAGTAGGACCCCGATGGGGAGCACCCAACACGTATCACCTTAGACAGGTCCAGGCTAGCTAAAGCAGAGATCAAGCTGAACAAATCTGATTAACTTCTCCTAGGAAGTGACAATGAAGAAGACTCAAGAAGCCTTTTGCTGTAGTACAGCTTGAAAGGCTGATTTTTAAAATTGGTGTTGCTGGCAGGATTTTACTAGCTAAATCAGCAACAGAGTGAAGGAGGTAGGTTAAAAGCTCATTTGAATTTAGTGCTAATCACCTTGGCAGTGACCCTTTAAAATTAAAAAAAAATAAATAAATTTAAAATAGACTTTACATTGCTTGCAGCTTTTAAATACTGCCTGTACTTATCCAAGGAAATAAGGCTGACTTCAGTCAGAAAGATGAGCTTGATATAGCTTTCTTCAATTAATTCTTAATAAAAGCAAAACAAAGCAGATGAAAGAAGCCAGGTCAAGAACTTAGACGTAAGCCAAGAATGTCATACTTATGGTCTGGGTCCTATAAGTACAAGCATAAGAGTAAATTTATTTCCATGTGTG
Organism: Tetrax tetrax; assembly: GCA_009806455.1. Taxonomy (NCBI): domain Eukaryota; kingdom Metazoa; phylum Chordata; class Aves; order Otidiformes; family Otididae; genus Tetrax; species Tetrax tetrax. Next base: position 16,000 of record WHYT01016604.1, on the reverse strand, counting down.
AAAATCAATGGTCTTTGTCATTGTAATTAAATCTGTACTTAAAAGTATAACTATTTTCATTAGGAGATGTTTGCCTGCTTGTTTCAGTAAGAGTTATACCACTACTGGCAGGCAGGGAAAGTCTCAGCTGCACATAACTTATAAAGGCACAATGGCATTACTTCTTTTTTGTTGTTGGGGTGTAAGCTGCCCAAGAACATCATGTCATCAAGTGGTTCTTGCACCAACTCTCTAGCAGTTGTTTTTGTAGAACCATCAAATGACAGAAACATCGCCAGAAAGGGACAGCTGAAGGTCTTTCAGTCAAAACCCATGCTCAAAGTAGGGCTGTTACGCCTGCTAGATCAGGTCAGCTCTGGTTGGATCTAGCTGGGTTATGAAAATCTGATTTGCCCATTTGATGGCCTCTCTGGACAGCCTGCACCAGTGCTGTGCTACCCGCCCAGCTTTGCTGTTGTTGCTTTGTTTTGGGATTGAATCATAGAATCATAGAATCACATGGTTGGATGGGACCTATGAGATCATCTAGTCCAACCGTCTTCCCACTACCATTGGTGCCAGAGCTACTAAACCATATCTTGTAGCTCCTCATCAAGCCGCCTCTTGAACACTGCCAGGGACGGCGACTCCACCACCTCCCTGGGCAGGCCATTCCAGTGCCTGATCACTCTTTG
>WHYT01016603.1:220046-255971 GCA_009806455.1 Tetrax tetrax | reverse complement strand
GAAAAAAAAAAAAAAGAAAAAAAAAAAAAGAAATCAGATAATTAAGACCTTTTTCACCATAGGATAGAGTCGTCATTTCTGTTACCTGCAGTGCAAGACTCTGGAGAACAAGCTGGACAAGCTGTCTTCATCCCAGTTCTGGTCTAACGACTTTTACCAGGAAACCTCTCCACATCTCTCCCATTCAGATTTTGATTTTCCTCTCTTATTGTTTTTGATAAGTCTTCCAAACATCACTAACGTATTAAATGCTCAATAGAAGGACAATATGCCTAGGATAAGATGTCTCAAATTATTAACCTCTTAATTACCAGGATTACAAGATCAACACTGAAAAAAATTGCCTTTCAGACACCTGGCTGGGACATTATGCTCATCAATAGGTGAGTGAATACACACATGATCCAGAGTCAGAAACTCCAAAGTTCAAAGATACAATAAAATTTTGGTTTTAAAAGATCTCCAACACTACTCCTGATGTAGTTTTGTTCTTACAGCCTTGACATTTAAGACTCCATACTGCTCAGCGCTTTCCTGCTCCGCTAAGCTGCTGTAGCACAATATGAAGGTCCATCACCACGTTGACTTTCTTTCAACCTCTCCATCAGAGGAATTGTTCACTCTTGAATACGAATAATAATTTAAATCCAACAGAGCAATGTCAATAATAACCTTAGCAATATATAGAAACAGGAAAAGTCACAAGTAAGACAAACACAGCTCATTTCAAGCTCTGCAATTACAGAAAATGTGAATTACTGGGTGTCATTTTGATCACCATACATAGATTCATTCTCTCTGCAACTCAAACGCATAGCCCCTCGAGAAACTTTCTGGATTTCTTTTTTTTTTTTAATACACTTCCTGATGGTATTCTATGAAATGAGCCATCTGTCAATGACAGATAGAAGCAGTTTATCTTTCTATACTGCATGCTAAAAACTCAACATGTTGTACCAGATCGCCATAGTGCTCGCTCATGGTCAAATTAACTTGATGAAATCCTCTTTGAAACAGTCACTTTCAGCACTTCTGGCATAATTTCAGCACTTCTAAGACATAATTTCTGTTTGCTTCTAATTTGCATAGCTAAGAAATTTGTTTGAACTGAAATTTTAAACTTTTATCATAAATATGTTTTTTGTACCCAACTTGCAAGCCCTTGGAAATAACAGGTGAGTAACTGCTGACACGAACGTCACCCGCCATGATTTGAAGAGCTCTGATGTGCAGTAATTTTTAGCACTGTGATTTTATTTCCTCTTATGAAAAATAGTGTCCCTCAGGCGGTCACAGGATCAAGCCCTCAAGACAGTACTTGGAAATGTTTATTTGTGGCGCTTAAAATTGCTCTGGAACATGCACTCTGCTTCACCACTTGGTTAGATTTTAAACCCACGTTTAAGGCAGCCAGTGTGCACACTCTTGCCTGAATCACCATCATAAAAAGCAGCTAGAAATAGCCAAGAAAGAAATGAAAGTCAAAAAGGTACGTTCTTGAGAAGAAGGTGCGTTTTTCCATGTTAGATGAAAGACATTTTTGGTTCTGCTATTACTTCACTTAGAGATTAATAGATGGAGAACACATATGTTTTTCTTACGCTCTTTACATACTTACCATGCTCCCAGTGTCATTGCTCTCCTTTTCCTACCTGACGCTTTAACAAATCCCACTGACCCGTGTTCACACCGCGTGGTTAGGATGGCATATCAAATCTGAATGCCCTGGCACACGGGAGTGCGACAAGACCAAGGCTACGCGCCAGGGAGAGCTCACTGGTTGCAGAGCACACGGCACTGCTCGGAGTGATGGCCACCTGCCATCGCGTGAGGGACATCCCAGGACATGAAATAGAGAGGTCACAGGAAAGATTACACGTAAACCTGACAAGGATTTGACTTTGACAGAGTATCTCTTTTCAGTATCGACGTGCTACAGAAACCTGCGTCAGAAATACAATTTTTGTGACATCCTTTTCGGTACCAGCATTTGGAAAGTGCCAGCACGTTCCTGACCAAGAGCTGCAGCCATGAGGTGAGGTTTCTGCAGACAAGATGCTGATGCCACAGGTGCCAGAGGACTTTTGACACCAGAAAGTGGCAAATATAGAGGGCTTGTAATTTCGTATTCTTTTGCTCTATTCACTGTTTTCTCTTTTTTAAAAAAAAGTTCAGATTTTGCTTGCACTGCCGCATTGCAAAACCCTAAACAAGAACACAAAAATCTTCAATCCATTTATATTCAACTCTACACACTGCTCAGTTCATCTCGTTGGGTGAGACCCTCACTCAGCCCTCATTACTTCGGCACTTTGAGCCCTGATTTTTTAAACTTCGAAGAGGAAATGCAGTGCAAGGTGAGTTCCTCTTGAAGGGGGTGCCTGAATCACCTTAACCAGTGAGACCTCCAGACTGAAGCAGACCCTTCATGAATTTCGATACTTTTTTCCCCAACACCACCTTTTCTCCCTAAAGAAGCTGGAAATGGTGGATTTTCACCCAGTCCACCAGCCAAGACATCACGAAGACGACGTGCAACACACGCCACAGCCCGGGCAGGGGTCAGTTGTTCCATCTCGCTTCACCTGGCGAGATACGTAGCAAGAACAGATTAATCAACGCTTCTACGGCACTCAAAAGATGCAGATCTCTGTCTAAGTGGGAAGCAGATAAGGTTGGTATTTTTTACAGCTCAGAGTCAAATTAAAAGTAGAGTTAGAGGAAAAGGCAGAGAGCAGCCGGGGAAAGGCATCGCGAAAGGTTATTTCAGCAGAGGAGTTGTTATCACTGGCTGCCCTCCCTGCTCAAAAGCTGCATTTGATCATATATTCTTCTGAATTATCTACTGCAGCGCTTGAATGCTAACGGCACGAATAAATACAGGATAAATAGTACAGGGTTCATTTCAGATTGCACTGATGCTTGAAGCTTGCAGGCTGTAATTCCAGCTTTCTCAGTGAGAATTAATTATTCAGTGCTGTAGGAAAAATTAATACAGGTCACTCGAAGTGTATATGAACAAAAGCTCGAATATGAATTTTTTAAAATACCTCTCTAGTATATTTTGCCTACAAATAGCTTGTCAGGGTTCCTTTGCTTGTCTACAAAATTTATAGCTTGGCCATCTCTTGCAGATGAGGCAGAAACTCTTGTGTGTCACATGCATGACAAGGCTTCTCCTTCCCGTCATCGCCTCAGAAACAAACCGCCAGCTCCGGCAGAGCCTGACTTTTTAAATGCAATAACAGTTTATCCGGATACGGCTTGTGAATCCTGAACACGGGAGGAGTTACAAACCCTCTCTGGGGAAGATCTGCAGAGGGTTCTGCTGAGGATTTGTCAGGACTCCCTCCTAATTGTGCAGGCTGATGGACATCCTCAGTAGTTTCTTTTTTTTTTCTTCTTCTTTTTTTTTTTTTTTGTCCTCCATTTTTCCCACAGTTTTTTTTCTTCTTGTTTGCCCCCCCCTTTTTTTTTTAAACAAATTTATCTGAGAAATGTCCTTCTTCAGCTACTCAAATATGTAAAACCTGGTTGAAGAAAGATTAAAAATTCTTTCTACTAGACCATCTCCACTGCCAGCGTATTTACATTGTTCACCCAACTGTAAGAGAAGTTTTTCCTATTTTCCCATAATGTTGCACACAGGGCGAGAGGATCCTGCTCTGCCTTGGCCACAGCTCCTCCGCGCACAGCAAAGGGTGGGCTCGGCAAAACTCCCACAAACAGTAAAAAATGCAGAGGATTAAAGTGTTCATATCAAATTAAAATAGAAACATACAGCAAGTTTGAAGAAATAAAAACACTGAATACTTTGTTTCTTCAGATTGCTAAGTGATTTACAGCCTGCTCATTGCACTGAGCAAACACAGTGAATTCATCCCCTGTTTTTCCTCATCCAAAGTAATAGGAGTATAAACATTAATATACTCAGCATTACTTAATTCAAGAATTAGCTGCAGTATTTCTGACCTATTTCGTCATTGCTTACACCGGAATGTTTGACCGGATGTTTGTAAGCAAGCACCACATTAAATAAAAGTCAATTACCCTAACTGTATAACAATTACAGTGTGTTCCTGTCAGTATCTGAAAGAAACCCGGAAAATTAACTTTGCTCCGGTGTATCTTAATTAAAGAGGTCTCTTGGTGCTCTTCCCTCAGCTCACACACAGCAAAGGAGTTTGCGGTAAGGGAGCAGTAGATGAAAGAGTGGTTTGCCTTCAGGGGGGATAAACCAGTGCAGTTTCTGGAGAAACCAGGTGACGAACTGGCACAGAAAGAAAAAGCTCCTACCTTGGGCTTCCTTCCGCAGTCCTTCAGATGGGACATCTGTAAATGTACAACCATGGGTAGAGCAGTTCCACTGAGGTGGCAGTGAATTTACCTACAATTTCTCATCAGTCATTTTTTCTGAGATATGGTTTTTTACAAATGTTTAGTTTTTCATAAATATGGTCATTAAACATTTCCCTAGGCTCATCTGTAAGCACAGTTGCTTTAGATCCTCCAGCATAAGCGGAGGTAGAAGGTTTTGCATGTCCCCAGTAGCACCCAGATCCCCCATCACTACTGGGCCCAGAGCTCCCCAGGTTGCTGTCTCAGCTCTCAGCTGTTGTCTCAGTCCTTCAGCTCTGATTAACACCCACGAGTCACAGCACAAGAACCGCTCATTTCTACCTGTCTTTAAAGTGCTGTTTCTATGTTGGCACATCCATCATAACCTGCAAACCAACACCTCTAAGGTAAAATCCTACACAAAGTTAAAAAACATCATGAGTGGAGAGATCTGGAAAGAAAATCTTCATACACAAGAAGGCAATATTTAAAGAATTATTCTCATGGGACCATACCTGACCATCAAATCCAACTGTCTGGTGCATGTAAAGAGGCATAGCACATCCCTCAAAATTGGTGCCGTTGGAAAGCTCTCTTGTACACAGACGCTGAAGTTGATGCTGACCCTCACCCGCCACCAGAAGAACCCCGTCCCCCTGCTTCACCCATGTGAGGGATTCAACGGAAAGGGACGGAAGAATTCTGAGGTGCCCAACTCTGGTTTGAATTGTTGTTTCACACTCAAAGACATTTCAGTACCGGACCATGCAGGCAACCCTCGTAGTTAGCCACTGTGTCAGTTGCAAGAAACGATCGCTAGACAAGAAGGTTAACATTCACTTGAGGTCTACATAATTTGTGTTACAAAAATTAGCAGCAATTAGTATGTCAATTAGTAATTAACACAAACATTAAGGTATTTTGGATCTCCCACAGTACAAGAGCTCTTCCTTCAGAAACACAGGTGGGATTGCTCAGTCATAAAGACATTTTTCCCCCTCAGACACTCACGAATCATTTGTTAACCCTTTCCTTCTCCCAGAAAGGTGGGTGCCTTTAATTTTTTTTTGCAGAGGACCCAACACAAGGTGCCACGGAATTGCTTGGCTGTGACATGGCCACATTCTGCAAGAAAAAGGGAAGGAAAACCACATTGATCTTTATCACAGCCACAAACTGGTATTTCTACTTTTTTTTTACGTTAAGTATATGTGGAAACAAATGCTATGTGGCTACCTGAGGTCAGAGCCGTAATCTAATAACTATATACTAACGATGTCTAATGAGAAATCCGAGGGAGCTTGGGAGACAGCTGCGAGGGAAAGGTGAAATCCCGTAGTTGCTGTTAAAATTAAAATAAAAGAATTCCTTTGACCAGCTCCTCTGCTTATTTCTGAAAATGCTGTTAAATTACTGCATTCACTCTGAATTTTCCAGAGAAAAAACATCTAAGAGCTGTATTAATGAACTTGCAACAAGCTTAATTGGTTAAACAATAATTATCTTCCAACTCTTCAGCCAGAGTCTGGGATACTGCAGCAGAAAGACTCATTAGGATGTAATTGTTAGATTATCTCTCAGCAGTTCAGGCTGACAAAGGTATTGATAGTAAGAAATGATCATTTTAACTGGAAAAAAAATAGTTGCTAGGATAACTGCTTTTTTTTTTTTTTTTTTTTTTAATTAGACAAGAAAGTAAACACTAAGAAACCACACGTGCTTACCTCTGCTCCCTGACTCAGAGGGATGGTCCAGAGAAGGCTCAGGGAGATCCTTAACTATGGACAATTTCCAGTTGACGTAGAGAACTGGTGAGTAAGGCCGAGCCCTAAGCTCAGCTGAGGGCGCGTGTCCCAAGTGAGACCCAACACCTCCGACGGCGAGGCCTCAAGCTGTCTGAGGCTGTGTTTCTAGTATGAGAGCCCAAAGCTGTGCTCCAGTGGGAACTATTACAAACATTTTCTATTTTAAATGGATAACAATGAATTTATTTATCTTCATTACAAAAAAAAAAAAGGTTACACTTGTATCCCCATGTAATGGCAGTAAAGGATTACTAAGCATTAAGGAAACTTCTGGAGCAACCTACAAAATCTGGCAAGTCAGCTGAGAAAGGAGGCAGAACAGCTAAAAACTTGCCTTGCCACATGTTTTTTTCCTATTAAAAACTTAGTGTTAATCCATCTGTGAGAAGGACTGTCATGGAAGGAAAGGCCAGTGACATACCTAGAATAATGATGTTACCTGAGGATCAGGTTTAAAGCATGGCAATTTTTTTTTTTTTATGGATACCGGTGATAGAGCTGTTGAGACACCCTTCTCAAGAACAACTCAGAGAAAAAAAAATGCTGTCAGGAAAAGTCTTCTATTTGCACTCTCAGGTCAGTCAGAAACCTCCAGAGAGCTCAGCCCCGGGGCCTCTTTGTAAAGCATTGGGCTCTTCCAGTGATGCTGTTCCACCAGCACTCTCACAGAATCGGTAAAATCGACATTATCCCTTTTTCCTCCAAACGGATTCCAGCTGCTCCTCTCCTGACATTTTACACTATTAAGTAGTCATTTATTACTGCTGTTGTTTCACACCTTCGAGAAAAGGAACGCAGGTTTATCAATTACAGTTACAGCGAGCATCCCTTTTGCAGCTTTCCCTCAGAGGCGTATCTTAATTAAATCACAGAATTGAGGAGATTGTGCCATGTTTTCATAACCTTTGTGTCTTCATACGCATAACAAGCACACTACTGATTTAAGTAGCCTTTTTTTTCTTCTTTACAGAAAGACAAAAGTAAATTCCATTAATACTTCATTATATTCACTTTGGTATTTTGGGGCACAGAGCAATTTGAAATGAATTTGCTGATCTCCCTGACTGTTATTCACTAACTCAGCCAATTTCACTTTGCTTTAGAGCTTTATTTCTTTGGATTTGTTTCATATTAGGGTTCGGTATTTTGTAAATATTTTTCAAAAATTACCTTTTTTTACCCAGATTATTTTACTTTTCCCTATATACTGTGTGGTAAAACAACCAATGGTATGAGAATCAGCTAGATTTATATCTGTGGTCCCTTGCACAGAAGACTCCTAAAGAATCGAGGGATGACATCCCACCTGAAGAAAATTACTTATACAAATATTTGATATAAACATCATGGTTTGTAATTGTTTTCCAGGACAGGCTCTCCCATTATATTTACATTTTTGTCTTTTCCTTCCATGAAGCCTTGTAAATGGACAAATCTTTGGAGGTCTGCAGCATCGGATCTGGGAGCACACGGGGAACGGTGGTGGTGAGCACCTGCCCCGTGGTCAGGCACCAGGGGTGTCAAGCCTCAGACCTACCACAGCCAACTGTAACAGAGGCAGCAAATATTACCTCAACAGCTGCTATTTATAGACTTTACACCAAGCAGGTTTGTGCAGCACAGGTACAAGTTCAGACCAAAAAAAATGAAATAAATCCATAAAATAACACCGTACTTTTCCTCTTTTAGGAAGACTTTAAATTTATATGTTATTGTTCTGTAACCTAGAGAGTATAGGCAAACACCATCAGACATTAGACTGGGCAATGCTGAGATGAGTATGGCTTAATCTTCAGCAGAGCCTGTTGCGATAGGACGAGGTTAATCATTTTAAAATAGAGGGAGGTAGATTCAGATTAGACATTAGGAAAAAAATTTTTACACTGAGGGTGGTGGACCACTGTCCCAGGTTGCCCAGAGAGGCGGTGGATGCCCCGTCCCTGGAAACATTCCAGGCCAGGTTGGCCGGGGCTCTGAGCAACCTGATCTGGTTGGAGATGTCCCTGCTCCTGGCAGGGGGATTGGACTGGGTGGGCTTGAACGGTCCCTTCCCACCCAAACCCTCCTGTGATTCTATGATTCTATATATGTATAATATTTCCAGTATCAAGGAGGGAAATATTAACATTCGTGTACGCATTTCTTCCTGCCTTTGTGCTGTGGGCTCGATAAACCACAAGAGGAGAGACTCATCTGCTTTGATCCACAGGCTCATCTCAAACACCTGACTGCCAGTGCAAATGGCAATGGTAACGCCGGGTTGTTCCTTCCACCCAAAAACCCGGCACAGCACGGGGCAGTGGTTTGGAGAGCGTGCAGACCTGGGGCAGCACTCAGGGGTCTCGTGGCACGAGAGAAGATTTTCTATTACCGTTTTTCTGGGAAATGCCACCAATTACTCTCCACTTACCCGCAGCCTCATTCCCTTTATTACACCCAAGGCTGTCATCCTTGTCGAACGGAGAGAGGCTGGAAGGAGGCAGCAACCATGGCCAAGCTGCTGTACAGCTTTGTCCGTGCAGCTGAACGCTATGGGTTACTGGAGAGAGGAGCAAAGAGACTCCCAAACACAGTGCTGGGGCACTCTCAAGAACAGAATAACCCCCTATCAATAAATATCCTATACAAAAGTCATAATTAACTCCTGTGAAATATCATCATTAAGGCAGATGTAGAGCTGGAGTTCAGGAAACCTCATTGCTCTCCCTCTACCCACCGGGCAGGAGGACGCTTTCCTTCACATCTCATCCCTGCATCTCAGCCAACGTTAAAACAGGAAAAAAAAAAAATCACACAACGGGGATATCAGTTTCTGTTGCTTAGGTTTAGAGTTTAATCCTTTCTGCTAATGAAGTTTTATAATACATTTTTTTCAGCTTGAATAATTGGGACTGTCGGTGGGGTAGGTCATTAGATATAACATCCACCTCAGAAAGCTCTCTGCAAGGGCCTCCAGTCATATCTGTTAAAAAGTTAATCGAGCTGAAATGTCATGGAATTTAATAACTACCACTGAAGAGGTTTTAAGTTCAGTATATCACTAATTATGTTATTTTCCATCAGGAAATATGACTTCTGGTAATTAGACCAAGGACTGGTTTCAGTTATACTTAGCTATTTGTTTTTGTTTATCCCAGTTTTGCCCCTTCCCCAGGTTGAGAACAGCTCTAAAATTAAGCAGGCCCTCAAAGGCTTTGCCTCGGGTGTTTCTTGGCTTCCGTACTCTCCCCAATTCCCCCTTCATTATGAGACCGTATTTCCACCCCCACCCAAGTGTCCTGTGGGTGGAATCTCTTACCTTTCAACGCAGCATCCAAGATAGATGACTAACGGCAGCCACTGACATTTATAAGTATTTGTAGTAAATATATTTGAAAAAAAAAAATCAAAGCACAAGCACAAAGACAGACAGACGGCAGGATCCTTAAGGCGAGAGACATCATAAAACATCATTTCCAGCATTATCACTGTCACACAATAGCCAGCATCAGGGGTTTCTGGCAGCTTTAAAACACCAGAGAAGTGTTTAACCATGAAAGTACTTTTAATAGCAACCAGCTATTCACAGGCAAGGGTGAATCCTGCCTGGCTTTGTGAATTTTCAATGATCACATCTGATGTTCAGAGCAGAGTTGGAGCCAACACCGAGCATGTGCAGTGTGGGTACGAAATACAGGGCAAGAAAGAACACAAAATCTATATCCCATTGATTGGAGTTTCTGTGTTAAACACATCATTCTACAATGCAGGAGAGTTACACCTTTCTTTTCTAAAATAGATCTCAGTGCAAAGCATGGCATTTGCTTCAAAGAGATCCGAGTTGAGCGTTACAGGGCTGACTGCAGAAAAACAACAAACTGCCTCCTCTGGCCTATCAGTGTTTTAATTAAATAAGAAGTACAACACAGAAGAGAAACTCCAAGGCAATGACCATTTCTGCTGTCTAACCAGTTCAAGAGCAAAGCAGCCCTTTCTGTGACGACCACGGAGAGCTGCAGAAATGGGACATAAGCAGCAACGGGCAGTGCTCCCGGGACAGCCTTCCGCCTCGCTACCCATGGCAGATGTTTTCTCGGAGTATTTTTCCGTTATCTTCAATTTTAAGCACAGGTCTCCATCAACTCCCCAGCCTCTGTTCCACAAACGTTCAGCTTTTGCCTAAACCCTCCTTTTCTTCACCCCGTCACACACGAGTACATCCCTTTCACTCTAAACCGTTGTCCCATGCTCCTCCTCCCTCTTGTGTCTGCTCTTAGGATTTGTATTTTGCATGAACAGTTGGAGGAAATAACTTGAGGAGAGCCACAGTCCCAAATACCTGTGCATGTGCACCAAGCAGCATCTCCTTTCTCCCATCCCTCTCATGGAGTGGTTTGCATCCAGTTCGTGAGCCGTCAGTGCAAAGAGACCGCCTGAAATGAGATGTTACACCCGTGATTGAATTTTACATCTATTTAATAGTGTGCATGTCTTGCTTTTTAGAGTTTGTGCTAGTCAGTTTAACTTTGTCTCCTTCCCAAATGCTGGAACAACCCTTTGCAAACACCAACACCCCAACCAGGAAATGAGAAACAACCAAAATGAGTATGTCATCAATAAATTCCATCAAAACAGCCTTGTTTTCTCCTATGACAAAACAATGGAAATGCCAGCTCCAAAGAAACCAGCTAAGAGAGTTCTACAGTTTATTTGATACCTAATGAGAACGTTACTGCCTAGTGTGGGCTGAAAATCGTGGTCTGAGGGTCAAGTGGTGAATCAATAGGACAGCCATGGGCCGTGCTCTCTCAGTAATTGCCAGCAGAGAACAAGTCTGACACAACCTCAGATGCCAGCCAAGGCCCATTCATCTCCCAAAGCTGTCAGTGGTAACTTGTCACTGATAGAGAGTTTACCAGGTTGCTTGACTTCAGCAGAAAGCAGTCTGGCAAACTTCTGTGCAAATCCGCAATGATATACTTACTGCTTTGAAGGAAATTATCCCTCTCCTCCCTTGGAGTGTATTGGACCTCATCCTAAGCACAAAAGGAATTCTTATGAAAATTTTGAGAGAATTCATGAAAGAATTTGCAATGCAAATGAAAATCTGCTGCCAAAGAATGAAATGATTTTTTTTAAAAAAATAATTCGTTTGTTATTTCCTTTAATAAATGTATGAAGTTACATTCAAATTAGCTACAACACTGGGAATCTCAGCAAGCGTTGGTTGCCAAAATTCCCAGAGCTGTTGCTAATTCATCAAACAAGGCTGAAAAGCTTGCGTTTTTTATTTTAATATAGATATAGGAGAGTTGAACCACAATAAACTAACCAACCATTGTGGATTATATATATGTTCTGACACAAATCTCAGGCTGATAAACAATCAAAGCTGCTACGTAACATGCATGTAACACAACATATTAAAGGTAGGCATCTATAACAGCATTTACCTTGCGGTCTTCACGCTAAAGGACAATAGACTCCAGCCTTATCTCTGCCTCACAAGACTTTCCCCAGTTTCTTGGCATGCCATCTATTTTTTTTTTTCTCCCATTGACCATCCAATTGAATAAGGATGAACCAGTAGCAAGTTCATAAAGAGAAAAGGGAATTTAAATAAAGTGATGGACGACCGACGTCTCCGAAGAGAGAGCCAAGGGAAACCCATGAGCCGGGCTGAGCACCTGCTGAGCCCAACCACCGCCTTCCCCTCAGCTGCGGGAGGGTTTTACATCACCTCCCAAGTGCCTCACGCCGAAGGTCATTTCGCTACTTGCAAACTCTAATAAAGATTTACATTAGGCTGTAAAGCAAAAAAATGTTAGTATGTTATTATTATTCCCTTTACACAAGGTCTGACAGGAGACTATAAATCCAACGTTTACATTGGAAAAATTGCTGAAAATGGAAACCGATAAAATCCCAAACATCTTCATAATCAAGGCAACTTCATGCCCAGGAGTCCCGGGTGTACTTTTAAGGGGAAAGGGTCAATCTTTATACTTGTGGGGAGAAAGTATTAAGAATATCACTGCTCTTTTTGAGGAGATTTTAAACCACAGACAAGGATTTCTTCAGATACTTTTAGGCTCAGATTTAGCTTAAGTTTCAAGGTTAAAAAGTGTCATTATTCCTTGTGTGCCCTGTTCTGCATGCTTGGTGTTAACCTGCTCAGTGGCACCTGCAGAAGAGCTTCCATGCACAGCAAGCCTGGGCATCGGGGCCAGGGGACCAAATTATTGCAAAACTGTGTGCACAGGGCTAACACAGACTCTGAAATCCCCACAGGATGGGGGAGACAGAAACACATATGAAGAAAAAAAAAAAAAAATTGCAATTCCCTTTGACCTTTAAGCAGAGGCTGAGGTTGATGTCCTGTGTTCGAGGGTGCTAGATGCAGGGACCTTTCCTTTCGTGCCTGACTGGGATAACAATTAATGTCACGATAAAAACCCTACTCCTCCTCTTCGTGCCCATGGGCTAAGGCAGCAGGGCCAGAGCTGTCTGTGACTCAGACTCTTTCAGACAATTATAAGCCACCAAAAGACATCTTTGTTCTCTAAAAGAGGAGACATTTAAACTTAAATCTCAAATTTCAGTGATTTTTAGGCTGTGTTCCCTTTACTTTCCTGCACATTTGTCATTTATATTTTATTAATTCTTCATTAGAATTTCAGGGATATTTTTTCCAGGCTAAAGTGAAATATTCCACTCTTGGGTTTGTATAGTGCTATGAAAACTTAAGTACTTAGACCACAGATTTATGTTTAGAAACTGCATTTTTAATGGAACTTTTCTTAGATTGCACTCTCATGCAATGTATTACATTTTCTTTTCAGTTCTGAGACATTTTCATGCCTTCTTTAATATGTGGCAGTATTGGTATGATAAGTCATTTTTTTCTCCATAAAAGTCTGCATTGTGCTGGAAGGAGTATGACTTATTAGTAGACTTTTACTGGAACTATGGCTACTTTTAGAAATATTTTCTTAAATCTTTTGTGAATATTTTCATTAAAATCTCTGAAAGTATCTTGGAATTACTGTTTTAGTGCATTAAATGCATAGATAGCATTTTCAAGATACAGTAATTAAAAAAAAAAAGTCATTACAATTCATATAATGGTATTTTCAAAGTACTTTTGCCCCAAAAGTACAAAATGTCCTGTATGACTCTAATTGCTTCTAGCTCTGCCCGTTCATCTGCAATTTGAGATTTAATACCCAAGATGTCAAAAAGCCTCTGTTTGAGGGGGGAGAAGGAGAGGTCCACTGCCTTGACTCACTCAATCTTCACTGCCCCACTAAAACTGAGAGACACGATCCATTTGTGATCCATCCACAATCATTTCACAACAACATCAGGAATTTTTCAAACATACCTGCTTTCTCTCCTTACACTTCAAACGCGCGAGTCTGAACGCACATGGTCGCCGGGCGGATATTTGTACCTAGTGAGGGAAGGAAAATGATGGCCATGGATTCTCCTTCCTGGCTGCCACAGCAGCTGGGCAGGCAGAGATTTCGGTGGCCACCAGCAGCAGGAATTTAGGAAGAGGGTGAGTCATTGGATCTGACCTGCTATGGCCACTGCCTATGGCATTATTACATTTCATGGGAATATTTTTCACCAAAATGAAGATGCCCGGATACTACAAAACCTCTTTCAAAGTTGCCATGATGAAAGGCTGGGGACTGCATCTCAGTTGCAAGTGTACTCTATACAGCCATGAAATGCTGCGCTACTAGTGCTATGAAAATGATGGCCTCAGGCAGAGCATTGATCAAACTGGGGATAATTTAATTTAAACACACCCTGTTGTTACGGTGCTCGAACTTAGGACAGAGCTAATTTATGAAAGGGACCTACCTTCAGCAGTTCTTGGAGAACTGCTCAGTTCTCAACAAACCAACATTTCCGATGCTTTCCCACCCTTATTCCAATGGTGTGAACAGCACCCAGGGGACACGAGGAGAGGACGCTATGCCCATGCAACAGTCCCTCTGCAATCACCAACACCAGGCTCAGGAACTCGTGATCTTCCAAACCAGTCTTGCAAACCTTGTTTTCTTGCCAGTAAATACATGCAACAAATTCCATCACGTGGACGCAGGTCCACACATTAACTGCACGCTGCAGACCGAACCATCACGGACGGTGAGGCTGTATTCATTGCCTGGCATAGTAAAGCTTCACATTCTACTGGGTCCTCCTAAATCTGTTATTTTTCATTTCCATAATGTGTTAGCACATTGGACCTGTGTGGCCAACAGGAGAAGAAGTGCAATTCAATTTGACCGTGCATGTACCTGTAACGCTGTGCAGGCCCTACAGATAACCTTCACAGCCAAAATCTGGTAAGGGACAGCCTTTCTAAGTTTTCAGGTAATGCGGATATTACTCGTTTTTTTACACAATTTAATTTGCATAATTTGCTTGATGGTGCAGCCTTTTCATGGTTTGTATATTAAAACCACCTTGACTCTTTAATAAACTTCAATTTAGTATCAATGCCCATGAATTCTATTGAATTAGGCAATTTTTTTTTTCCCCAGACTAAGTATCAGATGCAGGCCAATTTTTATGACATGCTAAAGTTTAGATTTTAAATTTTAAACAACTGAACACTGAATTAAATTTGGCATTTAGCAGAGATACAAATCCCATCACCAGACATATTAAGTCTAGGGAGGTTTGATTATATTGCTCTAAAGAACCAAAAGACAATTATCGGCAAAAAGTCATTTTAGCTTTAGCATTCCCTGGTTACACAGGGCTGTGTTATGAAAGAGACTGGGATGTTTTTATTATTTTTCTCTTACTTTGATCTCAAACCTACTGAAATTCTCTATAGCACATTTTATGACATAATGTTTACTATCTAATACTGACATTAAACAAAATAATTTAAAGAGGTGATACATTACATCATTCTGTTTCTTTTTCCATTAATATGGCAAGGTTTGCTCATAATATTTTATACAATTTCAATCAGACAACAAAGTTTCCTTTCTGAGACCCTGGAGCAACTTCGACTTACAGTAAACTTAGATTTTGAGAAGTATTGGAGTCACAGCCCTGGTGAGGAGACATTCACCACAAAACATGGCAACTTTCCCTTCCATGGACCTTCCTTTCCTTCAGAGCAGCAGGAAAACAGATCAAGGACGGGTCAGAGAGGGCACAGTGCAACAAATCTGCATCCTTGATAGGGCTCAGTATGACACCGCGGACTTTCTCCACCTCACATTTAGTCAAGAGTACCATGTCCATCAAATTTACTTCACAAAGCTCATTACCAAAAATGCCCCTATAAGTTACAAAATTCTCTGGCCACATAGCTCATATGCTACACACTAAAGCATTATCTTTTCTTTTATTAAAGATCTTTTCTTTGCAGCATAATCAGCAAATTTTTACAGGAAAAAAAAAACTTAAAAGATTTCTTACAATGTCAGAAGTTTTCAAGACAACTGCACGCAGAGAGTTGGCGCGGTTTGCGGCGGCTTCACAGTGTCCCACGGCCCTGCCGACCTGAACAGCAGGCGATGGGGACCCAGCCGGGAGCTGCACTCTCTCAGCTTCACAAGGAATTGAGAGTTTACACCATGGGGAAGAACCAGTCCTTTAGAAGAATATAAAAATTGTAATTTGGCAAAACTTATTTATCTGGGCAATAGGTAACTTGCAGTTAACCTCACTTCTTTTTTTAGCTAAATAGAGATGAATTCAAACCAACTAATGAGCACATGCCTTTGAACTGCTGAAGAGAAATAAGATTAGGATCCAAATCTAGGTGCAAATTTGATTACTGAGGCCCGTTTCTAGCCCTAAATCCTTTCTCCCACACTGTTCTAAGGCCAGAAGGACTGCACAAGGCTGCCTGGCAGAGATGCTCTCTTTACGAGGATGGACAAAACAAAAAAAAAAGAGTAAGGATAAACTTAAAACATGTTCTCAAGCAATGTTTTGCCTCCTGCACTCTTTTTTTAGTAACAACCTATGACTCCAGCTGAGGTGCACTGTTAAACAATAATGGAAGCAGAAACCTTCCAGGCAGAGCTCCCTGTAACTACAGAGAAAGTCAATGGAGCATGAAGAAACCCAACACGCAACATCCACCGCAGGGATGGAAAAAAAAAAAGCAATTTACGAACCTCCTTCCTCACCTGGGCCAGTGCGGGATCGTCGCAATTTTGGTGCAGTAGCCATATGCAGCCAGTAGATTTCTAAATGATTAATAATAGAGATGGTGAAATTTATACCAATATCAACATTTTTTTTCATAGAAACCGCTTCCTTACAAGCCCCAAATTTCAGTGTTAAAGCCCTCAGTCATCTGTAGAGGAGGGTGACTTTTTCAAGCATTTGTTGGATTGCAATCTGAATGCATTCAAGAAAATTCTCTGTAATAAAGCAGGTTGTGTGGAACATGCTAATATTGAAGGTGAAATGAAAAAACCAGCACTGAACATGAATATTCTGACATGATTGAAAAATGCTTTGCAGAAACATCAGTTTCAGCAAACTTTAAGTATGTTTTTCATTCAGATTATATTTCAGGGAGTATTTTGATTAACACATTGTTGCATACAGTAGACACATCCATGTGTGCAGATAGAAATCAGGAGTTTTGTTGGTTGTGAGGAAGTGAGGTGTCTGGTCACATCTAGCAGATGCTGGCCTTTCCTACAAAGATGCTGGGAGCTTTCCCAGGGAAGATCCAACAGCCTCGCTAGCTCCAGCTCCTGCCATCTTTTGCTGTGTGCTGTGCATCGTAGAAAGCTGCTTAGAATCATAGCATCATAGAATCTTAAGGTTGGAAGAGATCTCCAAGATCATTAAGTCCAACTGTCAACGCAACACCACCATGCCCACTAAAACATGTCCTTAGCTGCTCTTTCAGTGCAGATCTCCAGCAGTCATCAGGAACCATGAACTCCCAGCCAGCAGCACCACAAAACCAGCCCAGCTTGGTCTTTGAGAGTCTGGGGAGGAGCCACCACCGTTTTTCTTGGCAGAGCTGATAGCCCTTTACAGCTTCTTGCAGCACTGTCTCATAATACCATCCAGAAACCTGCAAGCGTTGCAATGTTTCCTAAAGAAAAGTAATTTTAGTTTATTGAGGCAGGTAAGAAGTTAGCTGTTGGTCTTCACTTCAGCTGTTGAAGTCTTACCAAGTCTTTCCTCAGCCAACCAAAACGGGAACGTCCCAACATCCAGCTTGGCTGGAAACTCACAGAGACATGCCAAATAGTTCTCATTAAAAAACATAAAACCACCGTACCTGGTCTTTCAAGAGTGAGGTGTCTCCTTGATCATCCATAGCGTTGAGATACGTAAAGTGAAGATTTTTCAAAGAATCATTGTGCTGTTTCTAATCGGATCATTGAGACCAGAACCATTACAAGATCATCTGTTCCTCTGGAAAGCGCAGGTCTGCCTCTTCCTGCACCAAGTCTCTATAAAATGCTCTGCAGAACCTACAGAATAAAACACAGAGAAAGAAACAAATGAAATAAAACACACTGAGGTAAGTCCAAACAACCGGAGCACTCAGCTGAGCCAGTCTGCTCCATCAGAAAACAGCATTTTTGTACAGTCGCTGTTGTAACTGTCATCACTTTAAGGGAACATAGATCCTTTCCATGCGGTTAATCGCAGGGAAGCTTGAAGCAGAGTGCAGAAGTGATGGCTTATTGCTGCTAAGGCAAATGGAACCCTCTCCAGTTACAGCCTCCCCCTGTCCGCCCCCGAAGGAAGCATCCTGTGCAGAACGACTCGACAATGCTCTCGGTGGGCGCTTGGTGAGCCAGGTTCTGCAGTGATTTCGAACAGGGTTTATTCTCGGGAAACTTGCATCTCAATTACGAACCGCACAGCTCACCTCTTCTGTCATCGGCACCTGCTCTCAGCAGCAGATGCTTTTGTCAGAGCTCATCTGCGGTGGGGAAAACATACTGCACTGCAAGAGGTCCATGACGACATAATTAACAGTGCTTTCATTAAAGGGGTGATGAGGCTCCAAATGCAAATTTCATAATATTCACAGAAAAAGTTCACAAAATCCTGCATCCACGAGCACTGGGCTGGTGGGACAGCACACAACGCTTCCACCCTACGCTGCTTGCCCATCCTATCACTGACTAAATATTAAAGACATTTATTTAGCAAGTAACGTATTTATAAGAGCTACAGAAAGTACTGCTGAATGAGTTGAAGTACAATGCAAGCTGGTAACCACAAACGCCTGCCTTCTTCTGGATGATAAGCATTTATTTTCTTTTTTTCCAAACAAGCTTCAGCACCATTTTTCACTGAACCCAAAGTAAAGGTGTTTTAAGTCAATACTTTAAATTTGGACAGGCACAGCAGCAGTTATCCCTGACTGGTTTAAATGGCTGAGCTGCTCATTCCTGTTGCAGCTTTTACAATTTCAGAACAATTAGAAGAGTAGGGCACTCTCAGAGGAAGTTTTGAAGTGGGAAGTGTTGTAAGAGGTTTCATATTTCCCCTCTGCCAGCTGTACAGCCTTTGATCCCACAACCTGTAGACGTTACTTTCTGTTTAATGGTGCCTCCATAAAATGATACCTTTCATGCGTCTGGCACCGGCTTGAAGCAAGGTGTTGTTCCCCAGACAGCTGCGCCCAGCGCCGTGGATCTCCAGCTCTCAGAACAGCCCAGCTCACGTCCCCAAATGTAGCAGCCCAACGTGCAGTATAATCCCCCAGGCCATCTCCACCCGCCCCAGAGGGGACAAACCCTGAGTGGGGCATGGGGTAGGATTTTGTAGTTATTTGTCACTGTCCTCCCACGTCCCTGCCCAAGGGCTGATAACGGGACCGGGCAGGGTGGCTACGTCCCCGCTCCCGCTGGCAGGCATCAAGAGGATTGGTATTTTATGAAAACACTGGCACCTTTCACTTTCAAGACAGTTGTTCACTCCATTTCCCTCATGACAAGATTATTTAGAAAGGAGAGGGGAGAAAAGCATGTCCCATTTTTCTGGAGCGGGAGGAGGGATGGGCCGCCCGCTCTGCAGCCGGGCACGGAAGGATGTGCTTGTGCACAGCTCGGAGAGGACAGGGGAAAGCACAGGGATATTTCTCAAGCTCCACGTCAATACATGCAATGTTTTAAACCAGAGTCAAAAAAAAATTTCTCCCCAATTTTGTATGGCGAAAACAAGCTACGTAAAGCTTTGATGCCTTTCTGAGAAATCTGCTCTGAAAATGTAGAGATGTTCAAAGAATGTTAGTTAAAACCAAACAAAAATGCACTCAGCCTCCCGTGGCACTAAGGAATTAATATTGCTATTTTTAGATAAACATTTGGGTGAATATTTTCCTCCCATGAAAATAAGGTCGATTTTTAATTTTCTCGGTATATTTTACAGGGAAATTTACAGTGTTTGAGTCTTAAAACTCATCTGTCATTTTAACACAAGAGTAAATTGCATGCAGCCCATTGCCAGCACGTTGGAGGAAAGCATTGTGTGGACTGCCGCGGTACAGATGGGGCCAATATTATCGCAATGATGTTGTCTTAGGAATCTCTAAATGAAGGTAACCAAGGATGGAAGCACACTGCTATAAGCACTCTGTCACAATAACATTTTGCAATGCTGTAGGCAGTGGTATCAAATTAAAAACATGCACTAAATTCTATTAGCTGGCAGTTTATTCTGCAATTTGCAGCTTGCAAACACAGCATGCTTGTAATTCATTAGGAAAAAAACATTGCAAAAAACCTAAAAAGGTCTTACTTGGTAATTGTGCTCTAAATGCAAAACCAAAAAATCCCCATGGAAAATAAAGTTCTTCGCTCCCTCTCCCAGACAGATTTTCTCAAGCCTGGGGGAAACTTGGATTCAGGAAAAAAAATTTACAAAGGACTTGGAAATCTTCACTTCGGATGCTACCGCTGAGTCCTCTACTCTGCAAGTGGCTTTGTAACAACCTACTGAGAGCGCGAGCAACAGTTTTATCCAGCCAGGTACGCACACAAAATCAGAGCTCCTGGCTGGTTTACCAGCTCCTCTGTTTGCCCAGTGGTGGAAGCTGGAATGGAAGAGAACGAGTGAGAGCTACTGAGGAGGAGGAAGAATTATGAAAGAGTGCAAAATGAAATTTTTTAAAAAATAATTTACAACTGCTCTGGTTTCTCACTGGTTTTCCTTGACGTTTTTCCCGTTATCTGATCCAATGGACTCAGTGCCAGCAGAGCAGAGCCCAGTCCCACCGCCTCGATCTCTCCACCCAGACGCGCAGCTTCCCTTTAGGGCCAGAGCAAGTGTTCCTGCAGGGCTGGACCTGGTGGTCTCCAGGTGCAAAAAAATGTACCCCAATTTGTTACGCTATTCCCTACGAGTTAATAAAAAATGAATGCTAAGTTACCCAACATAACTGCCTTTCTTTCATCCCTGTTACTCGGCTGCAAATTGCACTCATCTATTTCTACAGCGAAAGCACTCTGACAGCACGATGTATGAATTCAGTGACCTATCAGCCATTTCCATTACGTGACATTTGTCGCGCTGAAAGTCGTGAATAAACGTGTCTTAACATTTCGGGTCCCATCCTGCTTAAGCGGCGTTAACATGTTGCATTGTTTTCCTTTCGGCCCTTACACACCATACGTCCCGTGGCGGAGCCGCGGCGGAACGCAGCGCAGTTTAACTCACCTAGCTCCAGTGCTTTCCCTTTCATTTGCACTGCCGCTTTTTGACCCCAAACTGATTGCCGTAGCAAATAAGACCATGTAATTGGAATATGCGTCTGTCTGGTTCACGATTTGCCAAATACTACAGTTCACCAACTGTCCAAATTAAACGGAGGTGTTTTGGCAAATCACCGTTTAACGGCTGTTCTGCCTGGCGTCGTGAAGTCTCAGTACTGACAGGCATTAAAAAGACCTCAGTTTATTTCTGCTCTAATTAAAGCACTGGACTCATCTTGGATTTCACAAAACTCTGCTATAACTGTGCATAGAGCTGCAGAGAATTCATTGAGAGCCTCAAATCCCGTTTACTGTTACCTCTGAAAACAAGAGTCATTCCTTCCATTTATTGAGGTCAAGGAACTCCAGGATGATAAAACACTCAAATCACAGAAGATGGATGAAAAGCACGGTTCCCAAGGCAGTGTTTCAGTAAGAAAGGACGGGAGTCGAGGAGCAGTGCCTTTGTCTCTGGGATGGCTGGGGTCTACGTGAGGTGTGTGCTGCCAGGGTGAGGGTCACATTTGCGTAGGTGTCTCCCCGTTCAACACCCCTCTTCTCACTTAAATCTGCAACCGGATCTGCACTGACAGTCGGCCTCGCTGGAGGCAGTGGTGACAGCTGGAGGGGAGTCCCTGTGACCTGTACCCCGTTATTATCCAAACCCCATGGTCCTCCTGCCTCTTGCCAGGGAGCCCAGGACAGCCCAGACCGCAGGCACAACTCCAACAGCCCGGGCATGGCCACGCTCCCCTCCCAGCCAATCCTGACCTCATCTTCCCCGAGCGCATCCTCTGCACAGCAATGCCTAGCATCCCACTGATACCATGGAGCCTGGTCCCCCTCCGCCTCTTGCACCGCTGCACAGCCCAAGGGACGCATTCCCTATGAAAGACCAACAACATTTCCACTGTTGGATCAGTTTTACTGCACAGAAATAGCTCATCGTCAAAGAATGGACCATGTTTTTCTTTTTAACTGCTGCTTCAGGCTACAAGTGTTCATTAGAAAACAAGAAATTGCAAAAAATCTACAATCCACAGCACATTAGGAATAAACACATTTTAATAGCCGCTTGATAATGCCCTCTTAGCTTGTGTTTGTAAATACTTGCTGTTTTCCTCAATCAGCCGAACAGCAGGGAACAGCCCAGGGCCAAGTCCGTGTCTCTGCAAGGAAAGCTTCACAAAGCTCCTCCTGGCTTTTTGGGGTGAGGGGAGCCGTGCGCCTTTGCAAGCCAACAAGCTGTGTCCGGCCCCAGAAAGGACGCAGCCCCTTAAGCAGGCAGGTGGCTTTGCACCCTCCTTCCTTTGGGCTCCCACTTTCTTGAAAGAGTCAGGACTGCACCAAAAGAATTCAAATCCATCTTTTTTTTTTTCCGATGTAATTTCAGTCCTTTCATGACTCCCCATTTGAAGCGCCACAGAGCCAAACTCTGATTTTTGCAATATCACTCTAAGCCTGAGACCATCAGCTTCTTCCCTCTCAAATCCACCTTGTAATCTTCTGGTTTGATCAATTACCTTTTTGAAAGGCAAAATAGATCAATGCAGGGATGGAGAATGTACCTGGGCTCTCGGTGTCTAGATCTTCACACAGATTTGCAGCCCTTCAGATGCAGAGAAAAGGATTTTCAGATTTATACGCAGCAATATTTGTACAAATGTCTTCTCTGGCCACAGAAAGAGGAATTTTCACAGGAAAAAAAAAAAGAAACCAAGTGCACGACCTCACTTACCAGGCCTCCGGGAAACAAGAACCTGTGAAAACCTGAATATGTCAGAACCAAAATTGCCTCTGATGTTTTATTTCTTTCCTTGGAGATTTAAAGCAGCAGCATCCTGTGTGCTGGGTGTGGGAGCTGGGGCAGAGCCACGCACAGGCTCCGGCTCTCCCGCACCCCGCCCCAGTAACACACACATCCACAATCCCAGTTTTTAGCTCTTTCAGCCTCTCCTCACTCCTTCTGAAGGAGGGGAGGACTCTCAAGAATTATGTGGCCACATAATTACGCACTGGGGAAGCATAGATCAGTTTTCTCAATTGAATATTATGACAAAATAAAGAAAAATATAAGAAAAACACTGTCTTTACTAATTTTAAATTGATGCAAAGGAACAAGATTGCAGACAAAACCCAAAGCAAGTAAGACAGAATACAGTGCAACGACACTGCTTAACACCCTCCACTGCACAAGAAGCAAGGTCTAGTCCCTAATTAGAAATCCTGCAAATTGTGCTGTGTCAAATGAAACAAAGCTTTCCAGAACAGAGGTGAACCTCAACTAAACCCCCCTCAGCACCATGACCTCTGGCAATCCCCAGAGCCCATCAGATGTGCTGGAGACTTCACATTGAGCTGGGGTGAGGCTTGCAAGACTAGAAAAAGGCTTTGAATGGCAAATTCCCATTAAATTTGTGGGAGACTTGGTCCATCAAGCAACTTTAGAAGACTCACCACCAGCATCATCAAGCCTCTCTCAGAGGAGCAAGGCGGTTCACCATGCTTTGCACCAAAGTGCTAGCCAGCTTAGCCACTGCCCACTTCATCCACCTGTACATCAGCCTCTCTAAAAAGTCAACTTTCTGACCGATTCACACGAGTTCCTTCCAGGCAATTTCACCCCGACCTCACATCACCCCTCACAAGCACTCATCCTCCCACTACAAGAAAATCCCCAGATTTTACGCAGAGTTAATGTTGATATTTTCCCTTGCTTTTGATATTTGTCATTGCTAACCATGCCTTCTGGGGGTCTTTTTTTGCACTAATCAAAATCATACACATGTTTGAGATCAAGTATTCTCCTCATGCATGCCACAATGTGCCTGCAGGCCAACATTTTTACAAGTGGTCACTGGTTTAGGTGTTTTCCTTTTTAACACTCACCAGCATGAGCCTGACAAGCAGCCAGTGCTCCTTAGAGGTTTCCCTGCAAGAATCTGTGGGGTTCATCATGACCTACAGCCACTTCAGAGGATTTGTTGCCTATTTGTGTGCAACTCTCCTGTCCATTCCGGGGGTGGCTGCTGCAAACGATGCTGCAGGGCTCCTGCCCAGAAATAGCTTGTCTTTGTAGAAAAAAAAATGTATTTTTCTTCCGCCATTTTCTTTCCCCTGAGGCATCAGAGAAACAAGAACAGGGAAAGTCAGAAAACTCTCATATAACTGTGGATCCCCATCCAAGGCTGTGTAAAGTGCAGGTCGTGAGGTCCTATTCGAGGCGGAGGAAAAATGAGTATATCATAGGGTCAGTGCTGGTCAGTAGCATCCTCAACACAGTCTAGGTCTCATAGTGGTGTAGGCAAAAAATAGAATGTTGTAAATTACATGAATGTGTTGTGAACATATTTATGAATATTTAATAACGCTTAGGAGAAGCAAGCGATAAAGTTATGGCTATATGAGTAGCCAAATAGGCCATAGTGTCCACTTCGAGCCTTCTGGCAAGTGATCCAGCTCATATATACCTGGCTGCCCTCCCCATTCTCTTCCAAAATAGGTTCCTGGTACATATTGTCTCCTGAACCACAGCGTTATTTGGGACTGAGAGCCACAGGACAGAGGGTGGGAAGGCATCGGTTGGTACAAGCCAAAGCCATGCCAGGGAGGGCTTTGGGAATTAGAGTGGTGTCCGGTGCCAGAGCAGATGGTTTGACTTGCTGTTACACACATGGCTTACACAGCAAACATACAGACCTGCTATGCTGAAACTGGAAGTCTAGGATTTGAAGATTGTCCAGAAAACTTTTACCGCTAGGAATTCAAACAGTTCACACTAAAGAGCTAACATCTGCAAAACATCCTAAAACGCTTATCTCAGGTTAGCTTTTCTTCAGCAATTCTATAAACAACCTGTCCTAAAAATAACCCGACAAGGAAAGGTCAAATGAAGTACAGCCATAACATACCCGCAATCAATACTGCTAAAATAACGAACAATTCTAAATACATCACCTCAGTCTTGTTCCTCTTCATCCACCATCAAACCAACACAACATTGATAATCCTACCAGTGCGGAAGACAAAGAACAAAACACAGTAAGTAGTTTTAAGTTATGGAACAATAGGAAATAAAAAGGCTATGTTTGAATAAATATAATTTCTGTGAGCTAAAAGATATAGAATATTTTTTTTAATAATCATATCTCCCTTTTAGCCCCTGTAATTAAAATTTGCTTTCAGTTTAATAATGGCACGTGAATGCATGCCTGGCCATGGGAGGCTGAGCCCCTGCATTTATCACTTCCATGGACAGAAACCCTGTAACGGAAGCAGACTCAGAAATCAAAACACAGATTTGGGTTCCAATGAGATCTCTCATGCTCCTCCATCCACTTCTCTGTGCTCTGATAAGGATCATTTTATATGTGCTCATTTTTTATCTTGCATTAAACTATTCCAATTTCAAGGACATCTCTTTCTTCAAGAGCATACACCAGTAAATGAACATATTACAAAGATCACAATAAACACAACTGCCATCAATAAAATCTCACAGAAGCATAAAATATCACTTTCTGTAAAAGTGCAATCTTTGGAAGGGCCATTTCTAGTGCTGTTATCCTCTAAGGTCTTCAATTAAGGCTGCTTGTTTCTCTCTTCTTTAAGCACGAACAAATCTCCAAAAGAAGAAATCGAACAGGCATCCTGTTATATTGCAAATATGTAACTCTCATAAAAAATACCTGTTTATCCACTAGCCAACATATAATTTTCCTGCCACTCTAT
Source organism: Tetrax tetrax (assembly GCA_009806455.1). Lineage (NCBI taxonomy): Eukaryota > Metazoa > Chordata > Aves > Otidiformes > Otididae > Tetrax > Tetrax tetrax. Next base: position 230,395 of record WHYT01016603.1, on the reverse strand, counting down.
AAACCAATGTGTTGCTATGCTTCATCCATGCTGTGAAGTTCCCCTCCCATGAACTATTTTCCTGTCTCCATAGTAACAAACACACTTAGAAAGGAAGGAAAAAATAGGGTGATGTACAAAAATGGGTGACAATACGGTCAAAATAAAGTGAGCATTCAAAAGCTGGAATGACCACAGATATTTCATTTTGCAGAGCTCAGCTCAGGAATGTTCTCATCTCAGATCGGCAGGAAAATGGTCAGAGCATTGCACTCCAGTATCCTTTCTTCCCACTATTTTCCCCTCTTTCAGTCACGATGATGATTCTATGACTCTACTGCACTTGGCACCACCGTATCAAGACATCATATTGGAATAAGAAAGTAAACCATTGCTACTACAGCGGCTCACATTCACAGCCCTCAAATTTCAAATGCTGTTGGATAAACAGCCCAAATTCTGGAGCAGAATTATCTATAGGCACCACACACGGATCAAAATATATAACTGATCTTCCTGCATAAGAACACTGAAATGGTAAAAACATTTCCATAAAACATGAGAACAAATTCTGTCTGTCCAGAAAAGTAAAATTGCAGAAGCATTATCGTAAGGTTTAACAAATCCCAGGTATGGTTGGATAAAGAGAGCACGTGTTACCCAGCAAAACACAGCACTGAAAGGTTTTCGCCAGCCTTTTGTACCAGCACCACTGAGAGCACCGAACATGTTTGGGTGGGGTGTTGGCTCTCTGTTCCTCAAGCCGTGGTGTTGTCACATATCATGAGAATTTCCTCTCTTTAAAACAGAGCTCTAGAAAGAGAATATACTCAGATATGCAAAATAAATGTGTCTGTAGACGCCTGCATGATTCTTGTTTTAATGTCTAGTCTTGCAACTCAATTATGCCATTCTGTGATCCTTGATGCATTATTCTTTCTTGCTAAAAACAAAAGAATGTGGTACAAACAATGTTTACCCTTATAACCAGGGATTTCAGGAAATACTCTCAAAGCATCTTTTTCCAATCTCTTCTCTCAATGTTTAAGGGAATTTGAAGCAACAGAGGAAGATACATTCTTATCCACTGTACAGACAAGCTGTTTTCTCCTGAATACTGGGAGTATCTTAGTATCTGAAATATTTTTTTTTTTTCAATGGGGAAGGAAAAATACTATTCACTGAAGTCCTTAAAATGACACCAGGAGAACCAGCTCCAAAGATATTATTTGAGGAAAGCCAAGACCTCTTTGAGACCATGCTGAAAAAAACTATTCTGTTAATCTACTAGCAGTTCATTTTGCTCATGCTGGGAAGGCAGACATTTCCTCCCCCGCCATCATTAGTGCAGGCTGGTTAACGAGCTCCTGCGCTGCCTCCAGCATCACTGGCCAGGCTGTGCTGTCACACCCAGTGCCGAGATGATGAGCTCCGCGTAGCGCCAGTTAAGAAGCAACATCAGCATCCACACCTTTATGTCATCAAGGGATGTGTACGCTGTCAAGATGGCAAACTGAACACATTCAGGTTGAAGTTTCAAAAGAGTTTTCATGAGTTTTCATGAGTTTTAAGTGATGGAAATCAGACTGCAAGAGAGAATGAACCAAAAAAACCAAGCCTGTGGCTCGTGAGGCTGAGCTGGGAGACCAGCCAGGAGTGGAATGGGATGAACTGAGGAGACGCCTGAGCTGCCGCTGAATCCAAAGCTTGCATTCATAGCACTAGGAGGAAGTGCTAAAATTCCCCCCAAAATCAAATCAGCTTTTTCTTGGAGATTATTACACTGGTAGCAAAAAAAAAACCACCCCAGCTTTGTTCTTGGAGGTTATTACACTGGTAGCAGGAGTGAGATGAACACATCTCATCTACCAAGCGCAGTGGTAGGGAAGTGGGCAGGGGTCTCCTCCCTCGGGCTGGAAAGCGCCTTGGAATACCTCCGCAGGCTGAGAAACAGGCTGGAAAAGCAAGAGGTAAAAATCAGAATTGTCTATAACTCATCACACAAAATACTATATTTCTGTATATCAAAACCAGGAGTTAAATTCCAACTAGCCCTTAGGTTGAACAGTAATTGCTGTTATCATAAAAACTTTGTCATTCAGGAAATACACTTTAATATTGCTTGTCACTTTGAAAAGATGCTTTCCACTCTGGCTTGACTGAAGTTACTCTCTGAATGTCTGTTCAGGGCTAGGAAGGAAATCAATAATTTACATTTATTGAACTTGCTGTTGCAAGAATCACTGATTCTTTGGTTTCTGACAGAAAACAATCCAAATGCAAAACCAAGCAGTACTTAAGGAGGGAGGACAACGCCAGCTCCCTGGCCCTGCCAGGCTTCACCCCTCCTGCCTCCGCAGCACAGCAGCGCTGGTGAATCACTGCCATCTCTCCCAAGACTACTAGCTGTGCTGTAGAGGTAAATAAGCTTTTTTCCTCCTCTCCTGTAGTAATGAATTTCTTAAGAGTCTTCCCAGAGAGAGCACACGGCCGTGAAGCCTGTCGGACTCCCCAGCCAGAGAGAACACTCGAACCGGAGCCAAACCTCCTCTTGCTTTTTCAAACCATCTGCTGTGTCCCTCGGGGAAAAATAGGAAGCGCAAAACAAAACCACAGATCTGTCCCTTACTGGAAAAACAATCCACTTGTTATGTTATCTCTCTTTTCTTGAAGGGGACAGACTGCCATTTACTCACTCTTAATCCTCCACACTACAGGAAAAGACTCTGATTTGGCCACCATGAAATTGTATGAGCTGGCTTGATTTAAAAATTGAACTGTGCTGTATCTCATGAGCAAAAATGCTTAGGATGAGCTAACAGTGTCTGTTTCTTCTGCTGCAATACAACCTTTTTCTTGTTTTTATTTTTTTCTCATTGCTGTTGTTTTATTTTTCTCTTAAAAGAAATGATACCTGGGGCAGTTAATCTATTTTGATTTTCAGAAAGACTCACCGTGCCAAAGATGAAGCATCACCTACACTAATGAGAGGTACTTTGTTGAATAACCCATCAGAATTGCTTCCTAAAGAGACTTCCACAAGGAAAATTAGCTCTTTGGTTTGGACACCCTCTACCACGCAGATTCCGACAGCTACAAAAGGAATAGTTAAGTTTTTTTTTTTGTACGTGTGCGTTGCTGAAATGCTGTTCTTCAGCTAGGAAACTGAACTACCCACGGAACACACACACACCATTCAAATATCCAAAAAGCAAAAAAAAAACTCAAAAGCCAAGACAGCGTCCTTGATACCACCTGAAATATGAAATATTTGTAGGGAATTAGAGAGCAGAACATTTAAAAAACTTATATTTATGCAGCTACAAATGTCCAGACCAGTGTGTAACTGCAGTGTGAGATATCTCGTACCTGATTCAGAGGAAAAATTCCCCATAGTCGTTGGCAACGGCTGCCATTGCAACCAAAACACCAGGGACCGAACCGGGAACCTCCAGAAGAGCAAGCATACGCACTCAATGCAGTGGTTCACCCATCGCATACAGAGGCAATGCCACAGGCACTGGTGTAGCAATGTGTATTTCTGTTTATGTCACTAAAATGACTCCATTTGGTTTTAATTCATTGATGAAATTTTTACTCCTGCACACTACAGTCCCGAACTTTGAGGTATGAGCGGCTGAAGCTTTCAGAGTGAGCACCCACTGCCAGTTCCCACGGAAGTTAAACATTAGCATCATCTTACAGGCTATAGGGAGCGAAAGCTTAACCTTAAAATACAACCAAGCAGTGATTTATTTTTTTTTTGTAAAAAAAAGGTGGTGTGAGGAAGCTGAACTAAAAGAAGTGAAGCCTATTTAAATTAGATGGGAGTTTGGAAATATGTTTAATTACAATGTTGATAAGACCTAGTTTTCACCAGAATGACTTAGAGAGACTTTCTGGATCATTTTACATTTTTCTTCATGGTTGGCCTATTTTGCTGGTAATTCAAAAGGCTCAGAAACACACAAAAAAACCCTTTTGCTGTTTTCTCAAAACCATCTGAAAACAAGATGACACCTCCCAGTGATGTAAGCTAGCTTTGCTAAGCCTAGTGTAACTTCCCTGATTTATACTCGCTGAATACATTGCTGTTGATGCTTTGGGAATTTTATCAGAAGTTGTACTTTTCAGAAATTGATTGCTGTTTTCAGCGGTCTAATCCCCGTCAGGTGGTGAGACCCTTCAGCTCCCATTCACATCAGTGAAACCCAGCAAAAGTCCTGTCAAAACCAGAGACCAATTGCCTGCAGAAATGCTGGTGTTAGCTAAAATTGATCATAAAATACTTATTGAATTGCTAAAAGGTGCCTAGCTAATCCTTTCAAACCCTATAAATATATTTCTTGCTGAAGAGAGAATCTTTATGTCATTGGAAAATTGGACTACAAACCCAGGAAAGATTTGTTGGCTGCAGATGTGCTTCCTGGAGCCCTTGCCAGAAAGGATGGGGAGCAAAGCAGCAAGCTGCAGACACAGGTACAGGAGAACACAGCCAGAGGGACCTGGCCCAATGGCAGGACCAACTGGCCCGACAGAATTTCCACCAGATTTCTGTCCAACTCATTGATGGAGATCCCACCACCACTCTCAGATTGTCCCACTCTTGCTGCCGGAGGGACTGAGCACTCTCAAAGTCTGATGTCTTTGCATCAGATGTAGATTAAATAAATATTAAATATTTAAACTATAAATTACACGGTTTTGTTAATTTTTATTCACTTTGCACTACCGTTTTTGTTCACAATTGCTTTTCTCAATTTGTTTTCAAAATTCTATAATTCTACAATGGAGTACAGAATCATTCATTTTTGTAAACCTTTCCATGTTAGTGATTAAAGCACTCTGGAGCCATCTTGAATGGAAAGCAAAGCCTCTTGCTGCAAATGTAATTAATTCTCAAACTCACCTGAATTCTGCTAGATTTAAAGCACATCATTACCGTGTTCAGATCTTTAGAAGAATCTTGTGCTTGAGTAATACCCAAACTACTTCTTGTGTTTTGCTCAGAATCCATTTCAATAACAACATCAAGCAGTTTGAATCGTGAAAGGATGAACTCAGAAGTTGACAGGAATTTTGCGGGAGTGGGAAGAAGGATCCAATATTTTTTTTTTTTTATGTTAGAAGACTTTTCTTGTGTTCTTAAACATGGACACTAAACTTTCTAAAGGCACACACAGCACCTTTCATCACATAAGTAGGAACTGAGAATTTTATAACAGATTTTCTTAATTAATTATTTGTGAGTGAACCTTTCTTGAAGTTATTTCTCCTCCTATTTGTCTCTAAAATTACTAACCAAAGTAAAGGTCTATGATGTTCTACACGTGGTCCTTTCTTTTGCTTTTACCTTTTCTTCTTACCTTTTTCTCTCTGATCTCTCTATGGTGAGAGATTTTCAAAGACTTTCTCCTTCAGAATAAATAGAACAGCCCCCTTTGTCCATTTCATTTTTAATCCTGCAAATTTGAAAACAGGAACCGAGTGGGTTCTTACCTTTCTACGCATTTACTCCAGCAGAAGGGCTGCATGATGCCTTCAACTAAACCAGTGCAACTGCACCAGAAGAAAAATGAGCCAGCTACATACAGAAGGAAAAAAAAAAGTAAAACAACCCAACCAGAAAGGCTTGTGCCTTCTCTTCTACATGCACACAGAGTGGAAAATTGGAGAGCGTCTACTGAACATCTCCTGATGCTGGGCTCTTCTGGAGAGACTCCCATTAGACCTGGGACTCTTCCCAGGTCTAATGGGCTACTCTCTGCCAGCTTAAACGTGACTTAAACCAGTTTCCAGGCTGCTTTAATCTATTCTGTTATCCCAGGATCCTGGTGGGAATGTACTACCTGTGGAAGCTCAGCAATGCAGAGCCATGTCGCAGCTCCTCTTGGCCCAAGCACATCGTTATTATTTGTGTTAGGGTTGCTCCAGGGAAGCCCAGGGCCACGCTGTGCTCAGTGCTGTGGAAACACTCTCCCAGCAAGGGACAAGAGGAAAATGGCCTGGGACCAGTTGCCTGTGGGGTGTGGGGCTGTGTGGAAGAGGCTCCCTCCAGCTCAAAGTCCTCTTCTGCAAGGGAAATCTCTGCTGAGCACTCACGGCCCAGAAGCAAAAAAGCAGAAAGCAAACAAATTTGGTTTGCTTTTTTTCTGAAAATAAAAAGAAAAAAAGAGAGAAAAGAAACTACATTTTAATATTTGGGCAATGTCATAAAGTGAAATTATTTGATCTTGAATGAGGAAACTTCACCAAGGAGACCTTCCCTACCCTCACCATTGGGGGCCAGGACTAAAACCATCACTGTGCAGGCTTGAGGAAGATTTAATCTGAAAACTTTCAGGTGCTCATTCAACATTGTTAAGTGGATTTCAGGCACCAGAAGGGAAATACTTTCTCCTTTGAATACAAAAATCTAGTGGGATTCCTTTGTAATCTATACTTTTCTCTAGGCCTTTTGAAACATAACTTTAGGCTGAGTTCAAGTGAGTAGTCTTTATTTCTGCTTCCTCACAGCATTTTTACTCTGGGGCTCACTATTGCTTTGTTTGCTTGGGAAGGAGGATAAAAACCAGAGAGTGAATCGAAATTACCCTCTAAATCGATGCTTGGCATGCCCGCAGTTAGCTGAGAAATGATTTTATTTATTAAAGATATGAAAATCCTCGCTTCTGTTGCACACCTAATTTTCACTTAAACAAGATAAGTGCAGTCTGAAAAAGGAGCAACCGGAGCTTAGGAACAGCAGAAGTGGGTACTTTGAGATCGTCAGTATTTTATAGTATTTTATAATGCAAACTGGGAGAGAATAGAGTCTGAAATATGGCCTTAAAAATGGTTTCAGTGATGCAACGGCAGCTTTCCCCAATTGCCTGACAGTTTTAAAGATGTTCTTGTTCCAGCAAAAGAAATAGCACTGATATTTGTCATAGGAGGTCACTGCTTCTTTTATCCCACAGTTGAGGTTTTACGCTGCACAGCTCAACCCCTGACTCATTCAGAGATCAAAAAACCTTGTGACGGACAAAGGACAATGACAGATGTGTGCAGTGCTGGCCCACAGCACACCATTCACCTCTCTGATGTGTTCCACTGTGTGCAGACACTGCCCTCCGACAAGCACTTTTCTATTTATAATGGTATAAATATGTATTTATTTAGCTGTATTTTGTATGTGTAACAGCATAACTTTGATATTAATCCATCCCCCTCTTAGTGAAATTTAAGTTCTGCAGTGGCTTTCCACTAGTTGTGGATGACATAATTCCCATTTTAACTAAATTTACTTAATTTTAAATTTATTTTTCTCATTTTAACTTCAAAATTCCCATTTAGCTCAAAGCAAAGAGTTTTGCTTTTAGTTTGCCAAGTCTGCCAGTAGCAACGCCGCTAGCTAAGCAAGCAGCTACACCGGCGATATGCTGGGTTCAAGTCTTACTTCTCTATTGAACTCCCCATTTTCCTCTCTGAGGGCAGGTTTCTCCTACATGGGCTCCTCACCTCCTTTAAGAGCCACATCCAGCTTCCTGCTAGCTCTCAGCGAGGGTGTCGGTAGGAGATTTGGGGGTCACCATTCCAGAAAAGCGGAGGGTCAGGAAGAGTTTTGTCCCTGCAAGGAGAGCAAAGAGAGGATCCATGAGAAAACGTTCCTCAAACAGCAGCATCTGCCTGCACCCCTGCCACTGTATCTCTATGGAATGTAAAGGGCAAACAGTGCGAACAATTTATGCCTGGCAAATCTCTAAAAACAAACGGGGAATTTATCACGAGAAGCAGCGCTCACGGTAACAAGGACACTGCTTCCTGCGTTTGGCTAGGAAGGACTCCTAACAAGCTTCAAGAAGATGAGGCGTCCCTATCCTGTGGATATTTCAGCATAGCAATGCACTAAAAGAATTGTTCTTTCTCTCAAGAAAACATCCCACACTGCACATTGAGAAATATTAAGAAGCTGAAATAGACGTTGACCTCCCGTTGTATTGTGGTACCTCTGCAGCACACAGAGAAGACCACAGGAGGCACCACTGCCTCCAAAACGCTGGAGAAAATAATATCATAGTGCAAGTGAACCACTGTCATGAACAAGTTGTAACGATTTAATACATTTGTCGAAAGCTAAATTTTCCATATTTTCAGCGAGTTCCTGTGCCCTTTGGGATATATTGTGTAGCTCAAACAACCAGCGACTGTCCCCTCCAGCAATAAAACGTTAATAGTCTGGAACTTTTCAATTGCGTTACTATGAATGCCATGCAATTTAATTTTATAAGGTGCCATCAATAATACATAAAAAATATTGTAAAATGTAATGTGATGATTTTAATTCCTAGAAGCGGGTCTGGAGAAACAGCAGATGAAGTGCAACGCTAAGCAGGTGCCAAACACAATTATTTACTCACATCAAACTCTGCGTGCCCAGAGCTGGTCAGACAACGACTACGCAAACACCTTACCCCACCGACCGCCTCCCTGGAGTCATGTTAATTAAATCACAGTCCTACAAGACCACTTCTGCCTAGCAAACTGCATAAGACGCTGGTTTTGGAGATTAATTAACTGTGCAGAAAATAGGTTGTAAAAAAGTGTTATTTTCAACCAACTTAAAATTTGCTATTAGGGCAGAGGCTGGAGCTTGACAAAGAGGATGTATTTTTCCATTATCCACACAGGCTCTGATCTCTGGCCTGATGACATAATGGGAACGCATTATGGACCTCTCACTGGGGACAGTCACAAGTATAAAGTGTAAAGAGAAAGAGGTTTTAAAAGACATTTTCACATCTGGAAGGGTCTCATCCTTGGTGACAGAAGTGGGACAGCAGAGACCGACAGTCAGCAGTGCTCTGAAAACACATCTTGCATAACCGCCATCCTATTTTTCCCATGCCTATGATTCCCAGGAATGAAATTAGCCTTTTTCATTCAACCAGATGAGATGGACCAGGTTGTGTCAACCAGATGTGAGGAACCAGGTTGCACCAGATGTGCAGCCTTTGGCATTCCCTGTGGCTCCAGCCCTCTACGGTGACCCTCTGCCTCCTCCTGGGGCCCGTTTTGGGACCTACCATATACATCATTAAATCATGTAAGGGAAGGAGAAAGATGAGAAGACTTTTGATTAGCAGAGGATTTCATTGCAAGACAGATTTCTGTTTGAAAATGTAAATGTAGAATTTCTCTCTCCCACTTGTGCCTTCACGTCCGCTGAAGAGCATGGTAGCCACTAACCCTTCAACTACAGCCTAACTTTTAGTTTAGTTACCTTTTAACTAAAAAGATAAATTAGGTATTTATCTAATATGTGCCCACACAAATAGCATAGAATCTTTATTTTAGCAGCTGCAAGAACTAAAATCCAAGTGGCAGCACAAGCCTGCTCTGTCACTCAAGTACAAGTAAAGCAATTTTTTTTTTTATTTAATGTGATGTGAATGCACATCACAAAGCTAATACAATGTAAGGCAAGAGATGTGCTTTATCGCTGTAAAGCAGAGCCCGGATAACCATGGAGCCTAAATTGCACTGCAGACTTTCCAGTGCAGTCAGGAGGAGACGTTTCTGTGTTGAGACAAGGCCAATGTATCCTCCAGTCGTGTATAGCAGCACAAAAACACTGTGTCAGTAAGGCTCCCTTTGCTTGCCAAATCAGCATTTTTCCTGGCATAAACTTGCCCAAGTGCGTTATTTACAGAAATAGCAGACAACTTGGCTTCCAGAGGAGCTCTGGGACAGGTCCTCGGGCAACATTAGCAGCCTCCCTGGACTGAAAGTGGTGGGTTTACTCACACAGAACATATGATTTGGAAAAGATATGGCGAATGCTTCTATTCAAAAAGAAAACCTGATACTCGCACCTGCAGATCTTTTCAAGCCAACGCGTCCCACAAGCATAAACACCGTCTTGCATACAGCACACGGCAATGATCAGGCTCCTGATAGCTGGCACAGGAGGAGACGACAGCTGGAGACAAACAAGACCAAAAAGATATCAGACATTGGTCTTGTACTTGAAACAGCCTTGCATGAGGCAGGTATATTCATACCACACTTATTTTCATCTAGGAGAGCTCTTAGAAGAAGTGTCGGGTCTGAAACAATCTGTGAGAAGTGCATCCAAAAATAAAGGCTCTTCCTATCAGCCTCCTCTTTGAACAACTCTCACACGAAGACCAAGCTTGGCAGATTTGTGGCTGATGTGCTGGGTTGTGACATCTGAAGTCAGATTGCAACTTGACGCGAGAGATGCAATCTGACAGGATGCATCAGCTTAAGATGTGGCAACCGAAGTCTTAAAAATATGTTTTTCTCTTTGCTCTGCGGTTTTGACAAAAGCCTTTTTTTTTTTTTTTTTTTTTTAAAAAATAACCCTT
>WHYT01016603.1:166638-207894 GCA_009806455.1 Tetrax tetrax | reverse complement strand
CACCTGCAGATCTTTTCAAGCCAACGCGTCCCACAAGCATAAACACCGTCTTGCATACAGCACACGGCAATGATCAGGCTCCTGATAGCTGGCACAGGAGGAGACGACAGCTGGAGACAAACAAGACCAAAAAGATATCAGACATTGGTCTTGTACTTGAAACAGCCTTGCATGAGGCAGGTATATTCATACCACACTTATTTTCATCTAGGAGAGCTCTTAGAAGAAGTGTCGGGTCTGAAACAATCTGTGAGAAGTGCATCCAAAAATAAAGGCTCTTCCTATCAGCCTCCTCTTTGAACAACTCTCACACGAAGACCAAGCTTGGCAGATTTGTGGCTGATGTGCTGGGTTGTGACATCTGAAGTCAGATTGCAACTTGACGCGAGAGATGCAATCTGACAGGATGCATCAGCTTAAGATGTGGCAACCGAAGTCTTAAAAATATGTTTTTCTCTTTGCTCCGCGGTTTTGACAAAAGCCTTTTTTTTTTTTTTTTTTACAAAAATCACCCATCAGGTACTCCCTGCCTCAGCTCTTGGCTAACTAGTGGGTGGGCTTGGTCACAGACCCCTGGACCTTTCTTCGCAAAGAAACGTGATGAATTTTTTTGACATTTCACAATGTATGTTCCTATTTCAATACCCAGATCACTGACTACATTTTCTTGAGGATAATACATTCAAATTGAAATAACACCTGTGAAAGTGACAAATCACAGGACTTGGAGCACAACGCACCAGCTCTGTCCTCCCCTTTCACACTGGTTGGTATCATTTAGGATGACAGATTTTAACTGCGGATAGCAGCCTGACCCCCATACCTTTGGCTGGGCTCCTTCCTGAGCTGATGCCATATCCCCTTGTCTCACCAAAGCGTCAGTGAATCAAATTACCTTCTCCTTCCACAAGGCGTGAGCCTTCAAATGGCACACGAAGCATCCTCTTTAAAATAAGCCTGTTTTGTAACATCCCTCATGTGGGGCCACTTCCATTTTATCAGTAGGTCAAGGAGACTAAACAGACACAATTTGCATCCCAAAGAGTCAGAGTCTCTAAATCAGAGCAATCTAGACGATAACTTGCAGTTAGTTAAACCCTTTTCATTACACCAACATAGATCCCCACTGACTCACCCATTAGTATATTAAGTGTAATTATGCCAAGAGAAAACTCGCTGAGCCTAAAAAACCTACTGACAAGCAATTTACAGCAACTCGCTTATTAGCATCTGAATTTGCGTTGTGAAGCACGGAAGCTCAAGATCTCCTTTTCCACCTGCAGAGCATCCACGCTCAGCCCTCAATGGTGGCTCTGGCCCCAGCAGACTCTTTCGGGCTGTTCAGTGACATGTAGACACCAGAATTTTGCTAACTCTCAGCAGCTAAGATTGTCTTCGTTAGTACCGAAACGATCAAAACAAAAAAAAAAAATAAAGGCTGCTGGTGAGGATTTGTCTCCACTTCCTTGGTGCAGCTTAAAATAAGAAAAAAAGCCCAAGAGCAGCTGACGGCATCGGCTGCCCCAAGCTGAGGCAGAGTGATTTGTAGAGAAAAAGCATCTGAACAGAACAACACTGAGATTGGTAAAAGTAAAGTGAAAAAAATCTTTCTCTCAATGGTAGACAAGTAATTCAACTCAGCTATTGGTCATAATAAAACTCTTGACCTTATCTCGTAGCTTTCCAAAAAATGGCATCATTTTGATGGTATCTGAGAGTGGGTACGTCTGAATATGATCAGAAACACACCAGCTCTTTCCTGGCTGAACCATGTGAAGCTGGAAAATCATATCTGTCCTAAACAACCAAATTACATAAAAATTAGTCACATCCACATCCCTGTCATTAGGGTTAGAAAATATGCTTGGGTAAACACTACATGGAGCAATCTCACCAAATTCACTGCTCGGATTTTGTGCCTTCAACTGTTTTTTTCCCGGCTATGAAGATCACAAACTGTGTTTCCATGCTAATTCACTTGTGTCTTCATAGGGACAAAAGGAGGAGATAGAAAAACTTAACAAAGGAGAACAGCTATAGAGGGACTAATACAACCACCCTCAAAATCATTTTGGTTTGAATCAAGGCTTATGCCAGCTTAGGAGATCGGTCCCACATCCTACCCTGTCTTTCTTCAAGTTACTACGACTGAAAAGCATGCCCTCAGAAAGAGCAATTTCGGATCATTACTTTACATGCTCTTTTGCTCACCTTTTTACATATTTCTTTCAAATTTCATAATTTGTACAGGAGATAAGACGATTTAGAGGATAATTTTTTTTAATGATACATTCATAAGCTTAACCTTGTATTGGTTTTGAGTAGCAATTGAGTTCTTTGCAAAAGAAGTATGAGCCAATTTAGTAAATTAATAACTAATTAACTCTTAGGGCATGTGCACTGCTGTAGTCATCAGCCCGTTCTGGGCTAGGAACCCTATCTGCAGGAGATCACAACGATGGGAAAGGAGAATTGCATGTCCCTTCCCAGAAAATTAAATACCAACTTGAAAACTCAACGTGTGTTTCTACAGCCATCTGAGAACATCAAGTGTGCAAGGAGTGCCCTGGAACAAAGTGCTTGTTCAAGCCCAGGCTGTCCTACCAGCACTGCTTGTGCCAGTGAAAATCTATCCACCTCTGGGTCCTTGAGCAGCCCATGGTGGGATGGCCATCAGTCTTTCACGGATAAATCCTGGCCCAGCTGGTTCTCAGTGTCAGGTGGAAAAAAGCATCACAGACATAGTCAGATCCTCAGCTGGGCTGAGCTGTCAGAAGCTCCTTTGAAAGAAACTGTGATATTTCACACCCACAGAGATGCTGCCTCACTCTGGCAGCAGATAGGGTTTTTTCCAATAACTGAAGTCAAAATGAAATGCAAGTGTTGAGCAGGCCCACAAAGCATGACTGCCAGCAGATATAACCCAACTTATCTGCTTCCAACATTTCACCGACGTTTGGTCCTGGTGGCATCTGCCAGACTTGCTTCACTCACAAGACTCCTCAAGACCCATAACACAGATCTTCATGCCGATTTCCAAGCCACATGAACTGCCATGAGAAATATTACCACATACCAAGAAGCCCTTCAAAGCACCAGCTTTGGACAGATTTTGGGGTGAGGTGTTCAGCTTCTGCAATCACCGGCATGTTGTTGTTGTTCTGCTTTATAGAGCAACTGCCAAAATGTAAAAGAAAACAAGTTTTCTGCATGAGAAATGTGTTTCTGGCTCAGATGAGGAAAGAATAGTTCATTTTTTTAAAGAATAGTTAGAAAATTGGATATTTCTGAGAAATGAGGTCTGTGAATATAAACTAGGCAAGTCCCTGAAGATCTGCAGTTTCCCCAGGAAACCTCTATGAATCTTGTCAAGTACACAGTATGAATAATTCCTAAAACAATTATCTGGTGAAGTAAATAGGTGGCTCAACAAGTTAAAGTATGTGTTTGTGAGGGTGAGGGCCTAATTGCAGGGGGACAAATCTGAGCGGGGTGCTGCTCCATGAAGTTCGGTGGCATTGCACCAAGGCTCTACCCATCCTGCGAGGACAGAGGTGGCAAGATGCCACAGGAGCAGACCCCTAGCTTCCCTGTCATCGAGCCCCAGCTCTCCCCTGAGCAAAAGGTGCCCCTTTGATCGCATTACATAGCAATTTTGAGATGTTAATAGTAAGCTAAGACATGCTGAACACTCACAAGACCTAACACATCACTTAGCGCTAACGACAATTGGGCTGTGCCTGCGCTTTGTCACCCTCAGAAGGGACCACAGAAATTATTCCTCCACACAAGCCCAGGGGGAAGAAGGGATATGAAGAACAAGGGCTTCCCTAACATCTGCTGAAAAGGCTGTAATTTCCTGAATGAGAATCATAAGAGAAATTACTTTCATATGAAAGATATGCAGGGGCTTATAAATATTTATGTAAAACTTGCAAAAAATACATGGTGCTGCATAAATAAAATATTTTTCAAAACAGTTAAAAAATGACAAGTGCTTTGTGACAAGCACGTGGGAATTTTTTTTTCCTGATTCGAGAAGCATTCATGCAGATCTGGCACTGCAGTACTGGACTTGTATAAATCATGGTAAGAGATAGCGGAGAGGGAATAAAGGTTCAGGTTAAAGAGCTGTGTTAAGTATTTCCCTCCTACCGTGCTCTACAGGTCCTCTCTGGGCCTCCTCTGACCTCTCAGCAGGTCCTCACACACATGATGCTTCTCCACCGCCATAAAGAGAGAGAGGAAACACCGCCTCGGTGAGTTCAGCTCTCTTACAGAAAATTATTTACTTAATATAAGGCTGAACTAGAAGGCCCTGAATTGCCTTGTCCTGGTCCGAGTGCTCAGAAAGCGTTCTGTGGCCGCTGGAGCAATGTTTCTCTCCAAAGCTCAGCTAGCTCCTGCAAAAGGTCCTGGTTTGAAGGCTGGTTATATGGGCTACTAATCAACCCAACCCACCACAAATTTAGACAGAACTCTGCTATGTGTACACTAGCATTTGTTTATGCAGCTGAAATGGAGGCATCTCACAAACCTTCTCCCTTCTAGTTATAGAATCGTTTAGGTTGGAAAAGACCTTTAAAATTACCAAGGTCCACCATTAACCCATTTCCCTAAGCATCACGCCTATGTGTCTTTTAAGTCCTCCCTGGGATGGTGACTCAATCACTTCCCTGGGCAGCCTGTTCCAGTGCTTAACAACCCTTTCAGTGGAGAAATTTTTCCCAAAATCCAATCTAAACCTCCCCTGGGTCAACTTGAGGCCTTTTCCTCTCATCCTATCACTTTTCACTTGGGAGAAGAGACCAATACCCACCTCCCTACACCCTCCTTTCAGGCAGTTGTAGAGAGCGATGAGGTCTCCCCTCAGCCTCCTCTTCTCCAGACTGAACAACCCCAGTTCCCTCAGCCGCTCCTCATAGGACTTGTGCTCCAGACCCCTCACCAGCTCCGTTGTGCTTCATTTGCGTGCCTGCCCAGCAGTACGCTGGAATGGCTGCACAATTAGCACTCTGCAAACACAAGCTCTCCCTGTTGCTAAGATTCCCTTTTTTCCTCTCCACTGTCTCCTCTCACTTCTCCAAATTGAAGTCCCAACCCAACCACAGAGGCATCCTCACAACTTGGGGTAACGCAGGAGCGAGGTTCGGCAGGTGCAGACATGGAGGACCTGAAACTCCCATAGATGTGGGAAGGCGTTGGCAAGTGAGGAGATCACAGCTCCAGCTCTCATTGCTCTGCGTTCCTCTGTCCACTCACGTGCTGGGCAAAGGCTCTGGCCATCCACGCTGCTAAGGAGCTGGCAGCTGTTTTGTGGATATTGGCCCCTTAAAAATTGCCAGTTGGAGCAATTTGGTGAAAGCATTTGCAAGTTCAGGAAAACCAAATTTATTTGCCAGAAAAGTAATAGTAGTAATTTATACTGACACCTGATAAATCCCTATGAGATTTAGAAGTTTAGATGATGAATTTGGATATCCGCAGTCTGATGGTTGTTTGATCCTTACCTTTCACTTGAGTTTGCACGTGGTCACAGTGTCTTGCAGCATAAGAGCACTCTCTTATGTGAGCTTTTTTCCCTATTAGGAGATCTGCATGCATTAAAAAACAAAACAAAGCAAAAAAAAACCCACAAAAAAAACCCGCATAAAAAACCTCAATATCTTATTTACAATTTTTGACAAAATACTTGAATGAGATGCAGTGGTCTGGTCTCTTCTCTGGCTGCCCAGGGCACCCAAGATGGTGTGACCACACCGAGGGGCATTTTTAGCCCCTTGTACAGGGTAGAAATACAGGGACAAAACCAATACCAAAGTATCCAGCTCCTCTGAAAGCAAAGATCTGAATATAGATCTGAACAAAAAGACCAAGTTTCACCTTGGAATGTCATTAACAAAATAACCACGCCAGCAAAACTGTCTGCTCCGTACAATCCTGTGAGACGTTGTTTGAGTGTCCGGCCACTGCCGCATCCCTGAAAGTACCAGGAGCTGGGGAGACAATTTGCTGTTTTTCATATAAATTTATATTACATATGCAAAAGTGTTCCAATCCAAATGCCTGTCAGCAGTTCCCAGCACTGAGCTGTGAGAAAGCAAAGGAAGGAAAAATAATCTTCGGGTTTTTCTCAGAACTAAACAAGATAAGTAATCTTGCTTTAAACTTGGTTTTCCAGTCCGCTCTTTTTCAACTCACTCACTAGTAGCTCCATGCAGACTGTTTTTTCCTTCTTGGAATCAGTTAGATGAGTAATAAAATCCATAACTAACATGGTTATTATCATCTGGATGCCATTAGGAGGCTTAGCATTACTTTGTACCACTAAATCTAACTTATCACGGATCATCTGGGACACATGCTATTTAAGATATGTATTAAGTGTAACCACGTGGGTTAAAATTAAGAGAGGGTGTAATGAGCTTCTTAAATCACAAGGAGTGTTACTATGGGAAATATTGGACTTTTTTTTTGAAGCAGTGCAACTGCCTGACTCCAAAGTTCACAATGCTCCACCCAAAGGGTTCATCCTTCCGCACTTCATTACTCTCAGCCTTTTGTACATTAAAAAAAAAAAAAAACATAAATCTCTCATTCTACCATTATCGGGACACCATTAAAGAGTACAGCTCATTAGACCGCATAGTTTCATGTCTATATCAAAGCAGTTAGACAGAAATTGCTATTCCCACAAGTGGTTCGTGCTAGCACTCTAAATTGGGGACAAAAAAGCAGGAGGAGGGTTTGTTTCCTGTGGAGGGTCAAGGAGAGATCTCTCTTCCATAGGATCTGTTCCTAACTCCTAGAGGAGCAACAACGTGGCATGAGGACAAGACCAGCAATATCGGTCATTGAATCACAAGCAGAGAACTGCTGTTTGGAAACATGAGAGATGCATTGCATTTTAAAAGTCAGGGCAAGAAAACGCAATTTTCCACAAAAATGTTTTTAAGAGAAAATACATTTTACACATCGTAATCTAAGAAGGTTAATGGTACTAAACATCATTCATGATGATGTCTTATTACTTTTTCTACTTCAATAAAATTCAGTTTACTGCCAGAACAGATGCACACATTTTTTGACTACTACCAATAAAAAACAATAGCAACTGTCCAGCTGAAGTTGACAGTGAGATTTCTGAGCAGAAAACGTTGGAGTTACTCTGTTGATGGAAGCTGGGGATGCCTGAAGTTCTTAACATTGACAAATGAAAGCAGAACCCAAGTTCCTTTAATTACTGTATTAATTCCCACATTATATTCATTTAATCTAGATTAAATTTATTCAGTTTTTACCTAAGTGTGAATGAAATAAAGTTGGTAATAGGTGTGAGACAGATAGAAAAGGAAAACACAGCCGAAGCCTGTTTGTGAGCAAAGTCCTTCCTGCCCCAGGTACTTGGGTCAGCAGCCTCCCCAGCACCGCTCCACTCCAGCGTGTCAGCGCTCATCTCTTCATCACTCAGCTTCCCCGAGATTTTCCTGAAACCCCTTACCCAGCCTCACCTTGTTCTTCCACAGCCCTGTGGCCTTATAAAACTCGGGTTTGAAAAGGTGTCCTCTCCGCGTGTGAGGGGGAGGAGGCCAGGAAGGGTGAAGCAAAACCATTTTCGCCCTCCGTCCAGCCCACCTGCTCCTCCCCGGATGGTTGCTAATGCTGTGAGGTGCCGCTTCGTCAGGACTTTCTGATTTTGTCCGGGCTACAGTCATGGACATTTTGTCAGGGCTCTTGAGTTCCTCCTGATGGAAGGCAAAGCAAAAGAAATAAATATTTATTGTGGCTTTAATGGCTATTTATTTCATTACAGTCAATTACAAACTCCCTGAAGCGGTGCAGTGAAGAACGCACATCTCTGGTAATGAGTAGTAATTAGGAAAAATAGGTAGCACGTCTACACACATTCTCCGTTTAGTAAGCACAGGTGGCACCAGAGCTGGTGTTGGTCCCAGGAGCTCAGTCCCAGGCGTGAGGAGGGTGCCCCAGCATGGCTCCAAAAACCCTGCGTGCCCCTTCCTGGGAGCAGCACCGTGAGCAAACCCCAGGAAGGAGCAACAGCCAAAGGCAGGACGGAGAGGCTCTTTGTAAATAACATAAAACAATATTAGTGACTCACTTCCCAAGTCCGACACATCAAGGCAGAGCAAGTTTTGAGTGCCAATCCATGAGCGCTGGTGATTAAACCCTTGGTTAAGTGTGTAAAACAAAGCGCTTTTATCTCATTTTAAGTTGTTCAAACAGTTAATTGTTGTTAAGATTCAGCCTGTTCACATAAACGCATGCTGCATTTAGGAATTAACTACACGGTAAGCTATATACCTGCTCTGAAGTGTTTGTGAGCTCATAATTATTATAATAAAAGCTAAAAATTATTTGCTGGGGCAAACCAGCAGCACGGATAATCAGAGAACAGAAACAAAGGGAAAAGTGCAAATAAGAACCCAGCTAATCCAATTACAGAAGCACATTTTCTCAGCTGAAAATAAGTTAAATTCCTTCATTTCCTGTACTATGTCACTGTAGATGAGGACATCTGTAAGACGCAGCTGTATGCATACAAATTTTCTAAAGATTTCCACAGTAACAGCTGCCGCCAAACCCTTACAGCAGTGGTCATTTTACAAAGTCTCTTCGTGGGAGCTGCTGGGTATTTTAGCAATTGACTCGGGGCTCGTACGAGCATCCCTCAGCTAAAGCAGACCAAAAAACCCTTCCTCATGGCAATTAGCGCCCAATTCGCCAGCGCCTTGGCGGGACCAGAGCCCTGCATTGATAAATTCAGCAACAGCGAACTGTACGTATTTATTGTGCGCTCATTACTGGAACAGTGATATTATATACAATCATGACCTTTTGAGTTCAACTATTTATTACCAAAAGAGAAGCAGCTGCTCCTGCGACTTCATAAATCTTCTCGCTTTCCATCCAGGTGGGAGGGTCTGCCTGTGACTCCGTTCTTCTCTAGAAAGAAGAAAAATCTATACTTTCCATTACTTTTTTTTTTCCACCTGTGCCATGGAAAACGAACACCCCTGAAAGGCAAATTCGGGCAACTGAGCACAGATTTGGTGAGCTACATGTAGCCACATACATCTGCACAGCTGAGGATGTGACTTATTTTTGGCAGAAACACCAGAGATTTGTCACTAAAAAACCCATTAGTTAATTAGCTTCTGGTACTGAAAACTCATTCCCAGAAGGACCACGCTCACAGTATATTCCTTCCCAATGCACAGCGATACGTAACAGCAGACAACTCAATCACGACAGCAGAAACCTGATGCGCACACCTCTCAAAGCTGTTCAGACATCAGCTTTCAGCAGTGAGACAGCCTTGGAAGCTGGGCTGGGAAAAGATGGATTACTTTACAGGACATGGAAGATCTGCCAGCCACCAATGGAAAATGTTCTTTTTCAAATGAAGATGGAGGGATTAATGAATCCATAACCGAACCTCATCACAGTACTGTTATAACGGGACTTATCAAAGTTTGCCATAGCATCACTTTCTTGTAAGATAAAGAACCTAAGAAGGGCTTTAATTTTGCCTAAATGGCCTGTAAAAGTTGCCCAGAGTTGCAGGATAAAAGATGAGGATGGTGAAACTATTGACGCAGAGGCTAAATAAACTCATTACATCTAAATTTACAGTACTGCTAAGCAACAATACTGATATCTCGATTTTGTTAGCAACGTGGTATGTTGTAGGACAAGAGAAGACACTTCAATCTGTGTGTAAAGGACAACGGCAAACTGCAGCCTGGTAGGTTCAAGACGGGAGTCGATGGCAGGCAGTGCTGCCTGGGGTGCAATGAGCCTCAAAGGCACATTCACGGGCTCCCTGGGACTCACAGGTTGCTCCCCACTTTTGGTTTCCATTCTATGTTCAACACTACCCAGCTGCCCAGAGTTTAAAATGGGAGAGTAAATCCTTGTCATTTATTTTAGAGGCTTTTAAGCTGGTATTCTTCATCGTCATGCCTGATCTCCTGCCTCATAAAGTAGAATAAAATAAAATCTCTAAGGGACTCCTTGAAGCTCCTGTTTCAGTACTGGAGCTGCTGCTAGGAATAATTCTGTCATTGTTTTTTCGGGTTTTTGTTCATCGCCATGACACAGTATCAGCTTGGGATTTGAGGCGAGGGAGTTTTTTCCCCCATCTGAAGAGGAGGTGAGGCATCTGTTCTGAAAACAACGCTCCCAACTCTTGTGGTAGGCATTTTCAAAAGGGAAGGTTCTGCAGTCTTGTCCAAGCACAGTCACTCTGATTTCACCCTAAAGTTGCCCAGAAATGTGTCCTGTTCCCCAGTAGGACAAACTGGCCAATGCAGAGCCACGACCTGGTCCAGGAGGGTATTTCTGACCCAACAGAGAGAATTCAGTCCCAATTCTTTTTAAACAGGAGAGATGGTGGCAATATGCCTGTTCTGTTTTGCTTCCCATTCAGCGCTCCATCCTACAAGGACTTCGGCACGTGTTTATCTCTGCAGACATCCTTAGAGACTGCAGGAGTACAAAAAAGCAGGGGAGACACGCTCAGGAATTAGGATGCAAATAATCTACATGTGCATAACCCTTCTGAAATGACTTTGCTTTCTCCAACATTTACGCTGCCATCTTGCTAGCAGAATAACATCACCAACATGCAAGTAGTCCAATAAAGTCATTCACTTCTCCTAATGCCTGCTCCTTTGCCACTGCAAACTTAGAGAGAAAGAAAACAAACAAAAAAATAATTATTAAAAAAATCCACGCACAAGTCTCAAAATGCACAATATTTTGAACTCACAGCGAGTCAGAGTGCCTGCATGTGGGAGAGTTTCCACTGATGCCATTTCCAAGAAGCTCTGGAATTGCCCGTCATCCCCCTGGCATGCCCAGCTCCTGTGCCCACAAGTACACCAAACCACAGCATTCAGCTGACCGGCAAGGTAAAATCTCTGCTTTTTGTCACAGTGAATAATCTGGGTAATGAGAAAACTCAGTTACTCATGGTTTCAAGGAACGAGATGTTGTGTGACTTTAACCATAGGCCAAAGGCTGTTTGCGCTGCCGCCCAATGCTGTTAAAACAGGGTAGGCTTATTACCCTCATGGACTCTTCCTTTTAACTCCATTCCCAGCGTTCATAGCTTCAGTGGTTATTTATGAATCTCAATGTTATTAATCAATATTTCTTCCTCACTGAAAAATATGCTCAGCCATATCATCAGCAAATTCAGCAGCTTGTGAGACTCATTTAAGACCATCGTCTCCCATCTAACAGTGCTGGTTTTGATATACGAACTTTCTGCCTTCCCACTCATCCTCTCTCTGCTTGCTAAATCGTTTCCTGTTCATGAAAGACCTTTCTTTTATAAGCAAAACACCCGGTACTCCTTCAGTCACGGTAAGACAACTTGTGGTTTGGTTAGGCACTGTGCAAAGCCTAAATCCCTGACCAGGGACTTCTCACCCTAAGGATGAAGCCAATGTGGCAGTGGTTTCACAGGCTTCTGGATGTCCCCTGAAGTGTTGTACGTAACATGTAGGCACTCATGCTCAGACACAGTTACTATTAATAGACTAGGGAAATATTGCAGAACGGAGCGGAGTGCCACTTGATTTACGGCCAAGCGTGGCCTGCACACACGGCGCCTTACAGCCGAACTACCCAGTGCCGCTGTGGGTATCCCGTAAAAATGGCATGCGGAGCAAACAGGGAAAACTGACACTGATGCTCCGGGTCAAGACTGGTCTGTCTTTTCCTTTGCATCCTCTTAGCAATTTTTAAAATTAGAGGAAGTGTATTTTTTCCCCAAAAAGAATCTTTCATAACTACTTCTCTGCATAGCACTAGAAAGGCCTCATACGGTTATAATCTTGAAACATATCATATTATTGCAAGCTTTTGATACTAAAATTAACCACTGTAAGTAGTTAATTCCCAGGTGTTTAAGAATAAAGACAACGACAATTTGAGACCAGAATTGAGCTGATCTTCCTCAAGAGCTCAGTCCTAGGTGCATTCCTGGGCTTTCTGTAATCTCTAAGGCCCAAAGAGCATTTCAAACTTATTTACTGGGGAGGAGGGAGAGGGGGGAAGTTTGCACAAGCTTTGAATGATTTGCATTTCCTCAATCATTTATTTCTTTTGATGGAATTAGAGAAAAACTTGGGCATTTCGTACCTCTGTGTGTAAGAGAAGCAGACAGGAGCAGCCTGCTCGGGATGGAGCCCTGTGCTATCAACAGGTGCAGCTGGAGTTTTGGGGGCTGGAAACCAGAAACTGGACTTGTACTACTTCAGTTCAGTAGGCCCAGAGTAAATCAGGGGTTTGGTTATCTACAAATTCCTGCTGCTGCTTGGTCACCGTACGAGTCCTAAGCAATAAAATAAAGCTCATCCGATCCAATTTCTCAAACCCTTCCGAAGAAAACGGAGAGTGAACATATCAGACCGCAGCTTGGCCACGACGGTTATTACTTTGCGCTGTCCCCACAAGTCGCTCATAATACTTAGCACTTAAAAAATAGGTTATGAACACTCGGTGATTAATCCTCCCGAAGACCCCAGGAGATCTCTAAATAGATATTAGCTTCCCTATCCACGGAGAGTGAAATCGAGATACAAGGATTAAACAATAAGCTGGTCTAGTGGCAAAAGTGATGCCCTGCTTTATTTACTAATCCTTTATCATCTCTTCTCTGTCTAAGATTTAGGTTGCTGGCATTATTTTAAGCCTTATTTTGAAAGGCAAGTACAGAGCTGTGAACAGCTATTGCTGTCGCCAGAGAGGGCATTAACTTCTCCTCTCAACAGCAAACCCTGGCATGATGAATGGCTGAGAGGCAGCCTGCAGCATGAGGAGGGCAGTGGAGTCCTGACCCCAGGGCCTGGGTTGACTCAGGCATCTCCAGGCACCTCCACACCACAGGGCTGACAGAAATGCTTCTCAAAGCATTCTTGGGTGATATCTATCAAACTCAACGACTAAACCTGCACTACTTAAAAGTCAAGAGGCAGCACTTTGATGTACACTGCGACCTCCTCCTCTCTGTTGATGGCCCACTCTGGAATGAAGTAGAGCACGACAATGTGTCATTTTTCCACTTCCTAAGCACTGTCACGCTGACATTTTGGGGGAAATGGCTGTATCCAACGCCCCTCCAGGCACTCAGCAATGCTCAGCACAGGATGGGATGACCAAGACCCATCTCCTTCTCAAGAGCTGAGCTGATGCCTGGTGGCATCTCTCCCCAGGCAGAGCCGCTCCTGGCTCTTTTCTCCTGCCAAAACCCCACTCTGGGAAACACCGGAGGCTGGTGTCCCTCAGAAAGACGTGAGGTATTGGCGTCCAGGGCTGTTATCTGCCTCTGTCGGAGTCTTTCTCCCTGCAACCTGGCTTTGCGCTCTGTCTGGTGAAAGATGGCTGTGCTTCCCCAGTTCCCACTGAGCCTTAAATTCAGCAAAACGGGGCTGATGTGAGTACTCTGAACATACAAACTCTTCCTCTACACGGCCTTTCCTTCCCTCCTGTGAGACCAGAGATATACCCATCGCTGCCTCGGAAGACCTACTGTACAACTCCTCTTGAACCAATCGCCACTGAAGCAAGAACCCATCTGCCATTCCCTACATCAAACTCCCAGGTCTCCTTAATGGCTTTTGTAAGAATGCATTGCATAAATGTACATCTGTTTATAGAAGCGCTCAGCCACACCAGTATATCTCCAAATTATCTAAATCTCATTTGCTCCCCCGTCATGACAAGCCAATTGCCACTTTTCAGTCTACAGCGTTTTCTATATGGGTGAGCGTATGCCTCTAGCAATGATGGTTTATGAGGGATACGCCAAGAATTACTTAACCAAAGCTTTGTGAACATGTGAGAGCTGTGATATTATACATAAATAGCATATTTTTCTTTCTCAGATTGTAATGTTTGGAATAGCGGTACATAACACACCACACAAACTCCCCTGTTCATTAAGATCAGTTATATAGCAGTTTCTTCAGGATAATCCCCTGAAGATGCTATAAATTATATAATTTCCATGTGTGGGATCTAAACGAAATTCTTTTGATTAATCATAAGCCATTAATGGTAATGGTAATGAGTATGTCACTAAGCACACTATAAAATATGTAAAGCCTGGATGACTCTCAATAGATCTTGGCAAGTGCCTCGTTTAACCTTCACAGCTCATGAAAAACTGTTCGAACTTCTTCGTTTTAGACATGAAAACTATTGATTGTTTACAGCATTGTATGACCTTTTCTGACAAGTGGGAAAAAATTATGAGATATTAGGTTGTAATTCAATCATGTAATATGCTCTAAATTATGTTGAGTTTCAAAATGTCGATGTTGTTTCTGCACATTCATTTTAGCTTTGAGTCTCATCTCAGTCTTTGGAGAAGATATGTATGAAACTATTTCAGACTGCAGTGCTCCTTGAATGGCCCTGAGTACAGATAAACGCTTAATATCTGGAAGGTATCAGACCTGAAAAGTTACTCCTGACTATAACAAATAATAAGTAATTTTAAAAATGTCAACTAAATGAGGCTTAGCAGTTATATAAAAAAACAGATTGTGTAGCACATGAATCAAGATCCTGTTCTACAAAACTTGTGCAAAGACATACCTGGGGTCAAATCACTAGCGATGTCTAACCACTACAATGTCTAGCTAACAAAGTCTTCTTAGTCTAACAGCATCTGTAACGGTCCCCCTCGACCCACCATCCTGAACCTGAGCCTCAAGTGAAATCTTTGATTCATTGCTGATCTCACAACACACAGGGCTTCAAGAGCTAAAAATATAATGTGACAGAAAATTTTCCTCTCCTATGGGATCTCATTTATCCTCCTCCTAATCATATTTTCACTGTTTATTGCACTTCAAAGTCTTCTACTCTTTCATCATCAGAATCACGCCTCCAACGACAGGGAATTAGTGTATCTTATTACAGACCTGTAATTACAAGCCATAAGTGACCACTGAAATGGATGTTTGGGAGCACAATGATAAATAAACATTTAGAAACTGGATTGTGTTAAAAAGTATTTTTTTTATAGAATTATAGAATCATTAGGGTTGGAAGGGACCTTTAAAGGCCACCCAGTCCAACCTCCCTGCAAGGAGCAGAGACATCTCCAATCAGAGAAGGTTGCTCTACTCTTTCAGTGGTGAACAACTCTGTATATCCTATACATGACACAGATGTTGCTGATGGTTATCTATGATTTTTTTGAAAGATAGACTCTTCCCTCTATATCAGTAGAACACTTTTACTAGAAGTAGATTACATCTCTGCCAATGCCAGCAGAGGCAAGAAAGAAAAGCCACAGGAAAAGGTCCTACATCCACTAATTGTTTTGTTCTCCAACAGGTCAGTAAATTTTGCAGAACTCCAGCTCACCCCAGGCTCCTCTGGCAGGCACCCACCAGAGCTCATTTTCCATATATAAATTCACGTTTTATATATTTTGCAGACCGCTTAGCCCATTTCAAGTGTTATGACTTAATTGTTTGCAGCTAACAAGATTTAAAAACCTACAGCATGCAAAAAGTTTTTTATGTGCCCATTTCAGTGAAGGAAGCTCATTCTAACTTAAAAGATGGCAGAGGGGAGGCAGGTTTTATTCTGCTTTGTCAGAGCTTTAGCTCTCTGTCTGGGAATTTTTCCAAACCAATACCTATTGAATCAAATTTTGTCTTTCCATAAGAGACGCTAACGCTCAATCTGAAGTAGAAATGATGAAATACATACATATAGTGGAACATAAATAACGGCCAAAGTTGGGATTTGAGGCATTGAAGTGACTCATCAGAGCAGCAGTCTTTCACAAGGAATGATGAGCATTATGCATCATCCGTGTCGTTTTGAGTCAGCACTTTCCCATCCACGCGTAAGGCCATTAACGTGGCACCTCTGCTGTATACACCTAAAAAGAGGACTGGAACTATTTTTCTGTGACGAACATTAAAGCTTTTGGCCTGCTGTAAAACCATAACGCCTTTGGTCTGTAAAAAAACCTGAATACAGACGGGTTTTTTACAGCTGATAGTTTAACAGTAATTGGTCCCTGCCATTCTCACCCATTTCAGGCACTGAGATTCCCGAACATCCTGCTGCATAATTCAGGGCTGATTTATAGGAAGAAGGACAAAACATTACCAGTCTCAGCGGAAACATGCTTCCACTTGAACTGGAAAGTTCAAATTTGCTGGAAAGAGGTCATCCGAGTTTGTATTACTGTGCTCCCTGCCCTCAAATTCCGCCTGCTGTTGCAGGAGGGCAGGTCTTGAAGGAATTTCAGGGTGTGAAATATTGAGGAGACTTCAAGCCACCACGAGGAGCACAGACTTAATAGGAAGAACCAGGCTTGCTCAAATCCACTGTACCGGGTCCTCTGAGGAAGTAGAATGTGCATGGTTTTTTAAAAAGGAGCTATGTAAGGCAATTTTACGGAAAAACCAGCAACCGTCTGCTGTGGGGCAGAAGTTTCGAGGTAAGTTCTGTACAGAGACGTTTCTGCCAATGACTATTTGGTAAGTCACCGAGCTGCTGAAAAACATGACATAAGAGGACTTTATCAGAATTCTGCCCGAAATATATTGCAGTCAAGCACTGGGGAAGCATTGGGGTTGGTGCAGGAAGAACTTGACCCAAGACTGCCAATTAAGGCACAGAGTGAGTGGTTCCCTTTGCTTTCTTAATTTATTCTTAACACAGAGACATATAAAATATTCCAGTACAACTTGATGCAACACAGCTTGTTGCATTTCGGGCAAGTAAGTTCAGAGTCATTGAAAACACAAATAATACAACTGAGTCAAAATACATATGGGAGGGGTAGGTAGAGGGGTCATTTACAGCTGCCCGGGGTAATTACTCCATAGGTGTCAAATTCTGAGACAAAAATACTGAGGTGGAGACATCTCTAAGGTAATAAAAAATAAGTTTATAGGCAGAAGTTATAATTTCTGCTTCATATTTTTATTTTCATCATCTCAAGTCTGATTACACACTCAGAAGCAGCAAGAAGGGATGCAATGCAACATTGCCTGTGTAAAACTCCTAAAAAAAAAAAAAAAAAAAAAAAAGAAAAAAAAAGGGAGGGGGAGGGATGGTATACTGAGGTCTGACTGCCTTAAAACAAAGAAATCAAGCCCCTGAACTATTGATCCACTGTCTGTTAAAGGTTATCATGTTTACCACCAGGGATGCAGAATCAAGCAATCAATTTCCTAATTAACAAAAGGTGCAATGTATTTCTGCCATCAGGTTCAGGTAGTTTAAGAAGCTAATCACAGCTCAATTAAAAGTTGCTTCTCTCAACTGGGAGTGATTGGGCGAACACATCTAATCTATTTACAAATAAAGACAAGCCGTACCATTCCAACAACCGCTAAAAAGTAGTGATGGGTGTGTACACCCGTAAAGCAGCATATGGGACCATCGGAAGGATGCTGCCCATGATTATCAACACCTGTGAAGGCTACAAGGGAGTTTCCAGTGCGGTGCCAAGGTCTGAGCCATTTAATTGTAGAAGATGGATAATGGATAGACACTGGGATTGTGGAGGACACAAAGACTGTGAAGAGAACTAATCATCAGTAGTGCGAGACTAGGCCAGGCTGGATCTGATTGATCCTATTCCTACTAAAGGCAAAAGGTACTTCAATTTTGGTTGGCACTAAATGCAAAGTATTTCAAGGAAAGGAATGGAGAGTCAGAAAAGAGAAAATATCTGCCAAAAAAAAACCAAACCAAACCCTATGTGAAAACAAGCAGAAACACAAACGAAAAGCAGCAAGTTCCCACTCACCTTTGTACCCTTGTGTATGGCTTTCCCTTTGGAAGACGTAAGAAGCATAGAAAAGTTTCATTTCTAACAAGAGCTTACACTGGCAGGACCCCATTCTGCCATGTGGTCCATACTGGTAATTCAGACAAAGCAGGAGTCTGACACTATACGTGTTTGTGAAACACCTTTGGGCTTTGGTTGAGGGACACAATCTTGCCTTCTCGTGCTGCCAGTCAAACAAAAAATCATTTCTGTCAGTGCAATTGGTATTTTCACCTCTGTACATCAGTCTTTTTTATCATTCCACACTCATTCCACAGGAAGCATTGAAGAAAACTCCCAGAAACATGAGTAGAAGTGAGGAGAAGAGTCTTCTTTCCAAGTCTGTGTTCTGCAGGAGCTGATGTGACACTGACTCATGGAACCACCAAAAATGAAGGCTCCCATGGCATGGGGGAAAAATAAAGCAGAGAGTGACATAGACAATTTAATCCCCTGATGTTGGACAATCCTTCCACTGGTTATTAGCTGCAAATAATGGGGTTTTGAGTCAGCTCTGAGCCAAAAACAGTGGCGTGGGAACGCCAGAGGATGAGAGTATTGCACAGCCAAAAAGACAGGGCTCTGGGCACAGCCAGGGCAACAAGGAGCAACACACAAACAGGAGCGGAGCCTAAAAATGAACATTACAAGAAATTATTTTCCTTAAAAACATCAAATTCAATGCCATCCACAGTGCTGAACAAAGAACTATAGAGTCACTCCACTTGCCTTAACCTGTACCTACAGACTCACTCTTTACTTTAACATATATATACACACACACCATATTTACATCACCACTGCAAACAGACAAACCTTACAGAAATAACTCAAAACTGAAAGGCATTTCTCTCTACTAAACAGACATTTTCCACTCACATCGACATCTTATTTGTATGTGAAGTGATGCACAAAAGTAATGACCATATCTAAATTTCTCATAGGCAAAAAGTTTGATGGATATCTTTAAAATAAATGGTTTCAATATTTTTTAAACATTACAGAATATGAGGACGAGTGTGTGAAACTAGAATGCATTTTACAGAAAATTCAGAAGTAAATGGAATGTACAGTCAAGAAAAAAAAGAAAAACTATTATAAATTCTTGTTTACTTGGAGGTGTTTTTTCTGAGGCTAGAAAACAACAAAGAAGTTGTTGTAAATTATAAAAGTTTTAATAGTGTTTAGCGATATATAATTGAAAATAAAATAGCAAAAATAATTTTAAACATTCAGTGCCTTGACTCTTATATGGGAAATTGAAAAATATTCATACATCACTTTCTGCCAGGTCAATAAACCGCAGCAGTGTTACGCATTGCACAAGTTCCTCTGAAGATTGCCACCCTGGTTTGGAGCAACTTGAACGCTTGCCAAGCCCGTGGCGACCTGCCCTGCCTTTTGTTGCCCAGAGGTATTGATCTGCGCGAGTACAATGGTGAACCTGGCAGAACAGGATTTCGGTAACCAAAGTTTCCTCTTTCAGCTCTCTCCAAAATTCAATATCAGCAAATTGCAGCTGTTGCCTTTGGCAACTCGGGAAATTCAGACGTAAACGACCCCCTTCCTCACGCTGGGAAGGGTACAATGACTGCGACCTGCAGTCAAAAGAGCAACACCACAAAACAAAATCACACACGGCAGAGCAGGTATGCTGCTGAGCAGGTATGCTGCTGCCTTGGTTGTTTCTTGTCACAATGCCTTCTGAATATCTCCTAAATAAACCAGACAATAAAGCAGCTTCATTTTAGCTGGAAGACTAAAATGACCAACTCTCCAGAAAAGGAAACATAATCCTGGTGAATAAAAAAATCTTTACATTTGTTCCCACACTTGCAGAAGTGACTACCTGTGTTCCAAAAATCATCCCTCCACACCTCAACTGAAACATCCTTCTTAGAGAGGAAACAACTCACGAGCAGGGAGTGGCTGCAGATAACTAACTAGAAGAACACTGAAGTTAGACATCCAGTATACATCAGAAAAAATTCTGATAGGCTTCTGAAAAACACTTTAGCACACTTTTTATCTAATACATATTATGGTGATAATGACACTTATATATGTATACATAAACAAAACCCTTACAGGGGCAGGATGTCTCTTGAGCTCCTTTTTTTCAAGACAAAATATTCATTACCCAATGCCCTGAGCCATGGCTTAGACTTTCCTTAAGGAATGGCTCTACAGGGACTGGCTGAGCCAATACAACTGCAGGCCACCAGCACTGGTACCCCTCTGAGCCCATCACAACCTGTTTCAGAAAAAAAATAGCTCTCCAAAGCCAGCAGATTTTTTTTTTTTTTGTAAGTTCAGCTGCTTGAATCAGATCTTTGCATTGCCAAACAAATTGTAGCACTGTTGCAAGACAAGAGACAGATGTCGACAGAGAAGGACTCTCCCTCTTGACCACAACTGACATCCAGAGAGGCTAAACTACACCAAGACTTTTAGAACTCTCCCTTCCAAACTCAATCAACTCTCACAAAAACAGATGCGCTTCTTGCTCTTATTTTCACAACGCTCCTGACATAACTTGCTGCTGAATGACTAAAGACATCACCTGCTCCATTGACAGAGCAGAATAAATCCTGCAGTGGGGAATTAAATAGGATTGCCCAGCCTTAGTGTCAGAGGAGCTCTGTCATTACAAGGATTTCCAGTTTAGTTCGGTGACAATGGAGTCTCTGAACCTGCACTAAGAAGCCATAATGCAAATTTTGTAACTGAAGTGAGTCTGAAGTTATGAAAAATGGTACTTTTCTAGACAACTATAAGTAGTGATATCTTTGGCAGCAGTAAATAAAAACCCTACCAGTAAATAAATAAACAAGATCCTTCCATAGTTGCAATGCAGACCGGCAGTTCAGGATTCGTGCTTCATTTAGGGACCATTCCAAAATCTTCTGAAACCAACGGGACCTTTATGCTAACTTCAGAAGGCTCTGTCTACTTCTTTTGAACAGACCCAGAACACGCAAATCAAAGAAATAATTAGAATTTAAATGTACTGAAGTGAAACACAGGAAGGGGATTCAGAGCCCAGGTCTCTCAGGTGCCCCTGCAGAGCATTTCTCTTAACTTCTGGTGTTGTGTCATCACGTTTAATGAACAGGAATCATACTTAGCAGAGATACTACAGCAGAGATTCACCAGAAGAACTACTTGGTACAGAGAAAATAATTCAGCTTATATTATTTTAATATTTCGTTAGCATTCTTAGCAGAATCTTCCTCACAAGGAAAATAAAAATAGCCTAAATTCAACACAAATTATGTGCAAAAAATCTACCCCGAAGCATTTTCAGCAGAGACTTAGAATTTCTCTGACTGTAGACCCTAGATATTCACACCCTTTGCTTTGAAAATATAATCGTAACTAGTTTTAAAATGTGCTTTATTACAACAGACTTCAATGACACAAAATTCTTTGGTGTTATACCCGAACAAGTCAACAAAACAGATGCTTAAATAACATTTTGAATAACTGTGCTTTACCTTACTAAGGAAATCAAAGCGGTATCCTGGGTCGCATGCTGCACCTTCATCAGGAAAATGATCTCACAGGGCCTTTGTTGGGTCATCGTTGCCAAGCAGAGCTGGGAAGGAAGGAGAGAGTCTTTCAGAGGGGTCCCTGGCACAGAGAAGCTAAGGCACCAGCTTGATTTCAAACATGGCCCAACGGAACATACTTTAATGAACGGTGACAGTTCTGCTCTACAAGAGACATCTCAGCAGCCTTACAGGCAGCAGCTCCGCCAGAGCCCACGAAAACAAAATAGGTTCAAGAAGCAGAAGACAAAAGTGAATGCTAATTATTAATTAGTAGAGCTTCAGGCAATTATGTAACTATCAGTGGAAAGCACAGACAGATACATGACAAAATCAGGCAGAGAGGGAGACAGCATGACAGAACGCAGGGCCAAACTTGACCCAAGTATCATTTCAGTCTCCAGGGAAATTACACCTTTCATGTCCGGTTACGTTTGCTGTAACAGGAAACCACAATAAAGAATAACAATGATTCAGTCCCACAAAAGGAACTCAATGTGACATGCCTTCTGCTTGTAGGCATCCATTCCATGATTATTTTAAATCTCTGGTGTCTGTGTGGTGCAGATGAAGTATACGAACATTTGAAAATTAATGTGTTGAAAATCATCAACCTATTTTCTTCCTTTCAGTTCATTTCTGCACTTAAAACCTTGGTGACAGTACAGGCTTTCCAGCCCACCTACCTAAGCTCCAGCGCCTGCCTCTCCTGGCAGCCCCCAGTTGGATTCACCCCACCGGTTCCCCGACAGCGTCCGTTCAGAACTGGCTGTAGCCAGGCTGTGTCCTCACTGGTGTGCATCTTCTGCGTCACGCTTGCCTGCCTGTCTGGGATGCATCCCCTCCACCAGCAGTTGGTTGGGCTACCCCAGCAAGGACAACACTGCACTGGAGAGGTCAAGTGCTGGAGACGTCTCCCGACGTCTGCATGGGCGCAGGGAGGTGTCAAACGATAAACATCACACATTGGATTCCATTTAGTAGCGCTGAGCAAACTTCTTTTAGTTAGATAAAGAAAAACACCACAGAACTGCACAGTGAAGTTTAAAATGCCTTGACCTTGCATTAGTATTTTTAAATAAAATGATGTCTAATTAAGCAATCTACTTGTTGGCTCTTAATTACCAGTGGAAGTGTTCAAACTCTGGAGAGAACACGCGGTACTTTCCTTTCTCTTATTAACACAGATGACAGTACAAAAACCCGCTTCTCCCGCTGTATTAGACAGTAAACTGCCATGTACAAAATAAACTGCTCAATTAAATTGTCGGGTGTGACAACAGTAATCAGGCCGTTAAGGCTGAACAGTCAGAATTTCTAGTGAAAGAAGCAGATTATTTTTTACTCTATATATATATAAAAAAATATTTTTCACAAAATATTTTTCACTATATATATATATATAAATATTTTTCACAAAATATTTTCATAAAAGCCATGAAATGGGTATCACTTTAAAACAATAAATACATAATAATCAGACGTGGGAATTAATTAAGTCTGAAGAAAGGACTTACAACTTCTCTATACAGATGTTACGAGTACAACATTGTCTCAAGATCGATCTTTTTGCTAAAGTCAGATTCAGGCTGTAGCTCACACAGCAATCAACATCAACATTTGTTTTATAAAGTTTTACAGAAAATTTTCTTTCAAAGCTACTCAAAGATTACTCAGCAGTGTTTTAGTCCCAATATTTTCAATAAACTAGCCTAAAAAGTAGTTTCATTCTGTAAAATACTTACAGGAGTAGTAAGGTTTTGCAGTCTTGCAGTCAAATTTAAAAGCCTCAAGAAAGCACTCAGTGAGGCTAGAGTAGAAATGTGCATAAATCCCACAGTTCAGCTGGATCCATCTTTTACAAACTATTGCTTTTCTGTAAGAAAGATGAGGGCAGACTTTTTAACACAGCCTGTAGTGATAGGACAAGGGATAATGGTTTTGAATTTACAGAGGGGAGATTTAGACTGGATATAAGGAAGAAATTTTTCACAATGAGGGTAGTGAAGCACTGGCCCAGGTTGCCCAGAGAGGCGGTGGATGCCCCATCCCTGGAAACATTCCAGGCCAGGTTGGCCGGGGCTCTGAGCAACCTGATCTGGTTGAAGATGTCCCCGCTCCTGGCAGGGAGGTTGGACTGGGTGGGCTTGAACGCTCCCTTCCCACCCAAACCAGTCTGTGATTGTAAGTCTCCAGAATAATAACCTTTCCCAAAAACCTCTGAAAGCTCAGACAGGCAAGCTTGAACATTTATTTCCAAAATATTTGTCTTGGAACACAGTACTGCCTAAACTATCAGTAAAGGAAAAAAACGGACCTAAAGTCTTGTCGTGGTTTGACTACAGTCAGCAATCGAGTACCACGCAGCCACTCGCTTTAGTCAACCTGGACAAATCTCAAAATCAGGAAGACATGTAAGGAACATCAGCAATTAAGTTTTTAGTCTTTAGAAAATTGAAACCCCAGAAGCACAGTAATTTAAACATTGTTGGCAGATTAGTTACATGTGTGTATATACGTAAAAGACATTACACGCTAGCTGTAAATCACGTCAATTTTGAAAAAGGATTAATTTCATCGTCAAGATTTTTTGACCACTGAAGCAATGCTGGACATCATCAATCTCATGTTTCAACAATTTCTACACCATCCATCTGTGCCTGCAGTAATCTGCACCCACAGAGTTTGTGTTTTATTTTTATTTTGGCACAAAATTAAGAGAAAATTATTACTGCTTCAATTACACCAATGCCATGAGCATTAGTACAAAACAACTGTGCAATTAAGAACTTCATGACTCAAAACTTATTTGAGAAACATAGTTTTGGGTTGTGGCTGCTGTAACCTGACAAATTCGAGAGATCTGTGGAAGAGGTTAAATAAGTGTACTGAAATTTTCATGGGACCAACTGTTCGTTAGCACTTTGCTGCCATACCGTAGTTTAAAATAAGAACAGCAGCATGTGAACCTACAGACTTAACCCTCACGCAAACAGATACACTACTTAGAATTGCTGGCATGAACAATCAGTATTTACACACTTTTTACGTGAATAGATTAAATATTTGTAAGTATTTTGGAGGACTAGTCTGTTTTTTAATTCTTCATTTTCTTCTGATTTATCAAATCAGAAATAAAAAATCTCCTTTCCTTCAAATTTCAGGTCAGCTATACTGTATTATATGACATAGTGCGTACAACACAATACAGAATTCAACCAATGGCAACATTGTGTAGGTGTGTTTATATTGTATATCCTCAAAATCAAAGTTACTCCAAAATAACCTTACAAATGAGGCAAAGGCAAGCCCTGAAGATCAGGAATTGCTTCAGCTTCAGTCCAATCTTCATATACATTTGCAATATAAAGGTTCAACACACGTAATGCTTAATAGTTTAAACCATGTTTAGTATATATGGGCAGAAAAAGATGGTGCCATGGGACCAGGCAGGTTGGGAAGCTCTTCAGTCACCGCTGCTGCCTCTCAATCTTCCCTCCCTCCCAAGGAATCAATACTTGAGCACTCAGTGCATTGACTAGCATCACTGTAATCAAATTTAGTCACAGAAAGGTTATCAGAGCTCTTTTTCTTCTTTTTTTTTTTTTAAACACTAAAACAAGGCAAGTATTTTTTGTTTCCCAGATTGTCAAAACCTATCTAGATCATCAGCATCCCCAGTTGAATAAAATAACTGATACAAACCACTGGTAACCTGATGTGCCTCTGTCAGCTAGGTTAACTTACCGATTAGTTTGAGTTCAAAACGACCACAACACATGATGACGCTGCTAAACTTGCACAGATTTATAGGAAAGTAGACAGAGAAAAGGAATTCACACAGTTAAGTGGGCCTATTGAAAAGAAAGCAATAAAATTCAAGACTTGGTTCTCTAGGTTATGAATATAGATGCTGCTTTTTGACACATTGAATATATCATTGAAGTCAAAACCAGCATTGTTTCCACAGACGCAACCTATCATTGAACAGAGTGCTTCTACAAGAAGACTGCATCATAAAACTTGCAGAACTGGATCAAGGCATAAATGCAAAAAAAAAATCTTAAATATCAAACTCCTTTTCCCTGCCTTTTTTACAATATATGCTTAGATTTTGTTATCCAAAGCCAACCTCATTTGCAAATGCAGGGGCTGAGACATACTAAAAAGTTACAGAGCACAGAGTTGAATCAACATAATTTTTCTATTTCACAGCACTGTTTGCAGTGCCCTTCTGAGGTCTGCGGCAGTTGCAGGTGGAGATACATTTGTGGACAACATTTCGAGAGATGGTTTGTTCTACTGTGGGCCTTCCCCACAGCCAGTTCAGCCACCTCAAAAGGTCTCCTCCCATTTCCCAGGATGTGTGACACAGCTGGAGAGCAGCTCACCCCTTCTTCTCGGGCCCAAATATCTGTCTGTCAGTCCCAAGCACCTCATTCCCTCCTATAAACTGGAATCAAAATTCTTTACTGCCAGCAAGACCAACTTTCATTCCTTGATAAGGACCCTGCTTTTATACGTTTCTGAGTGTGCCTCCAGCTCTACTTACTGCAATTTGGAGTCTAATGAAGACCGTAAAAATTGCAAGAGATCAGATTCCATCAGCGGATGACGTTTTAGGGCTGCCCAGCTGATGAGCTCACTGCTCTGCTCATGGGATGCAAAATTTTGCGGGGCAGTACTCAAGTTAACAGTAGTCTTGGGCAGATCTGACTGCAACATCAGAGTTTTTCTGCTTGCAGATCCTCAACCAAAGACAAAGTGGTTTGCAGAGTATAACGCACTCTTCTCGAAGAGTTCAGACCCAAAAAGCACTTTTCTCACCGGTGCCCAATGGCAACGGCAGCAAGTCCAGTTCAATTCAATGAATGTGTTCTACACGTTCCATTACTTCATACAGAACAGCTTTAAGTAGTTGTGTTCTGTTGTCTTCGCTATCAGCACATGATTATTATTTTTAATGAGAAACTAAATAATCTGTGATTTGCTTCATGTCCGTCCAAATTTTTTCACTTGAACTTAATTTTACTAAACAGCATCTTCCTCACATCTCAGTCCTGCTGTTCTCAGATCCAAAAGGGTTAAAACTGGTGAAACACATCCCTTTCATTCTTGTGTTTCTTTTATGCATCACATAACATGACACATCTCTAAAGGCAGGGCATTTCAAATATCTATGAAAATGGCACAGATTGCCTGCCAAAATTCATATGATTTTTGCTACTTTCCCAAATCACCGTTTCCAAACAAGTCATCACAGAATAACCCCCCAGAGCACGTAGTGCACATGAACTAACGTACAAAACCAAACACATTTGCAACTGCCCAACCATGGCCAAGAAAAGGATCATTTTAGATATTTTTTACACATTGATTTACTCCCCTGAGACTCAAACTCTTCATCTTTAAGGAGGAACATTTAATATGAGGGGTCACGCTATACAGTCATCCACCTCTATAGCATGGCAGGAAGGAAGCTGGTGGTTTTCTATCAATATTTTCTAAATTCACGTCTTAAGGCTAAGGTTCAAACGTAGGCAAACTTCAGGTTCAAAAAATTAAAACACCAACCCCACCGCATGCCAATCCCAAAGAAATAACAAATTGCTACGAAGGGGGCTGCTGGGCTCAGAAAGTGAGATTTGCTCTCCCTCTAGAGTTGCAGCTGCATGCCCTCTAGCCTACAACCAGTCGAGTTGTTCTGCTAGTGCTGTGGGTTGCTATTCTTACTCATTCAAAAAAAAAAAGTAGTGACATTGAAAAAAAAAAATTTCATCAAATCCTATCACAAACATTTTATGCAGCCTTGACCACCAGTCTAAACGCCTCTCAGATACATTATAACACTTGACTATAATAGCTGCAAACAAACTACTCACCGAAGTTCACATTTATATTGTCTCAGTATTCATTATCTCTAAGCGCATCTTCCTCTTCACTTTTGCCATTGTGTTACAATCAAGAAAATTCACCCTGAACAGTCTAATAAAACCCTGCACTGCTGGATCAGACTCATGGGAACAAAAAGCATTCGCTTCCTGCTCATTCAAATACATAATGTGCAAGCAGAAAAACAAACAAACAAACAAAAAAACACCTCCAAGAAAAACAGATCTCCAGTAAGAGACATCTGCTCTTTGTTCCTAGCAGAAAATTCAGCTCCTCTCAGCCATCAGGAAAGCGCAGCTAACCTTTCAGTTCATGAAGCCAACAGCCACGCACTGCCCTGATCCTGGCACTCGTGAAATGTCAAGGATAATCTCATTTCCATTTTGATGAATAATGTACAGAACGGCAAACACTTCTGGGTGTGCGTAGACGGGAATTCAGCCGTGGGATCTCAGTAGCTTGTGCAGAAACTGAAGGGTAAGAAAAAGAGATGAGTTGAGGGTCAAGGAGCCTGACGCCTTTCAGTGCTACGGTTATTTTATCTCCCATTATGTTGGAGGATAATGGGCTGAAATAACTCATTTGAGTACATACTCATTTGATTTTCCAGTCCTTGCAGGTTTATTACCCCTCCACCCATGTGGCGTTGCAGGGCAGCTCATCGGCAGAGGTGACATCGGTGACATGGTGCTGTAGGCACCTGCTGTCAGTCACCAGCCCTGCAGCCAGTGCCCAGCTCCACGGGGAGCCTTCGCTCAAGATGCCTCTCAATCTGAGCCTAAGAGCAAGAATAAATCCTCCCCTACACATGCCCTCTGTCCCAAGGGGGGCCCATATAAATAACAAAACACAGCACGTCTTCTGAAGGCCAGACATTCATTTGCATGCAGCAACTCAAGCCGGTACCCACGTAAAAGCTACCAGCTAGGTCATGTTTTGGCTTTCACAGTTATGCACTAGGGAAAAAAAAAAAAAAAAAAAAAAAAAAAAAAGGAAAATAAACCCACAGAGTCAAAATACCTAAGAAGAGGTATTGTGCCTGTAATTTCTCAGTGCCCAGTGTGCAGTAAAATGGCAAGAGGAGCCCAGAAAAACAGCCGAAGCTGTGCTTTCCTTCATCTATTTTCCCTTTGCTGGTACCTATTCTGCTCAATTTATCAGAAAATTGGCAGCAACCATCCAAGGTTGGTTATAAGTGATGTTCTGGTGTGGAGGCTGAGCTTTCCAGTTTGGTTTTTTTTTGTGGTTTTTTTTTTTTTTAACTTTAAAAATACTTACATACAGACCCACATCTTTTAAAATAAACAAAGTGAAGGATAATTTTAGGTGCATCACAAGAAAACGCAAAAGAAACTCCTCTTCCCTAAAGGAGTTTCTCGGTTTGAGTGGAGGTTACAACTGCACGAGCCCTGACTCACCACAGCAAACGGCATCGAGCTCCAGCAGCAAAGCCCTCTGGCTGCATCCCTCAGCCAAGCAACACCTCCCATCCCACCTGTGACTACAACCTCACGCTCATCAGAAACAGTGACTGTCACTGCAAAGACCAGAATTATAAATTCTTGGTGTTTCCTTTTCAGGTAGTCTCATTTTTGTGAACTTCTGCTACAGAAAACAGCGCAATGGCTGTGACTTCTTGCTCTTCTGAGGTAACCCTTCATCACAGCCTGTTGCAGAATTTCAACTGTCAAGATCTACAAGATTTTCTTGACTTGATCAATCATCAAAAATTTGATCAAATTATCTCATTAAGTTGTTTACTCTTTGTTGCACACAACATAAATATTTGCTTCAAAGATCCTTCTATCAATTAGCATCATAATTAGATGTGAATTCAAATACTCAATTCCTTACATATGTAAATGCAAAGAAGATCGTGCAGGCACATGGTGACACATGGCGCAAATAATGTAATAGTCACCAGGGGAATTCCTGTATCACTGGGAAGGGATGTGAACTGGTATTATCCTGCTCGAGACCCTTGCCACATCTTTGCGGGAGCATACCAGGCAGAGAACTACGTTTTATAAAGAAAGTCTTAAGTAATCCATTCACCTAAGAAGGGTGAAAAGCTCTTCATTTGTAATACAGGCATAGATTTAATGATGAAATGGATCTTCATCACGAGTTTCTAAAGATTTCTAAAAGGCTTTGAGCATTAAAGAGAATTTGAAATAAGCTTGGAATTTTGCCTAGCGTTTTTAGCTGATTTCTCTTCCCTTCCCCTATCCTAGGCACAAGATGGTAATTAGAGCGTGTTACTTTCCCTCCAGAAAATATGCGTCATTATGTGAGAGTCTGAATAAGGAGTTCAGTACATCTCTATTCCATAGAAGTCACCTGCTAAAAATACAGGATGAGGTAGAACAATCAAAAAGACACCACGTAACAAACAACAAAACTAAGATTTGATTTAGCAATAATTAATGCGGTGCCACAGTGACCTTTAGAACTATCCTGCCAAGAACTTTTTAGAGCGAGAGAAGTGGATCCCATAAAGACAGCAAAGAGAACCATTATGTGCCGAGCCTCTCTAGCGGTACTCAAACAATAGAGATGTTCATTTGAAGGAAGGGCAATTTGGCTTAACGTTATTGAAGTCCGGCCATTTTCCAACATCCTAAAAGCTTTTCTGACTATAAAAGGCTCTTCAGCTGTCATGTGCTGGATATAAACCATCTCAATCAGAACCACTAATCTCTCCTGAAAGAATTTCTTTGGTAAAAGAGTCTCTTAGGACTGGCTGCTGAAAACTTAGTCATTCAGGTTTTTTGTATTTTTTTTTTAATGAAGTCATATCAAGAATACATAAAATTTATACCATCTGTGGAATATTTTTCCATATTTTTATGAAAAGGGTTTATTCAGGTCTGAAAGCACCCGGAGTTCCAACGTTTCCAGAAGCTCTTTTGTGCAGTTATTTACAGTCAGGCTTAATGACAGCATCGAAACTGTGACAAAAATCAAGACAACAAAATACAAATTCATCTTTCTGAACACATTTTCATTACTCGTATTTTTTCCTTAAAGCATTAGGAAGCAAAGAAAGGCTCTGTTTAATCTAGTGCACAATATTATTCTTGTCACATAACGAAACAAAGACTGTGATCCGTATATTGTATTTTATCTGCTAAATTTGTCGCTGGCAGCGGAGCAGCGGGAGAGGCTGCCTAGAGGGGATGTGCAAGCTCGTCCCCGTGGGCTGTGCCGCCCGCCCAGACTGCAGAGCTGACTCAGCTTTGGGCCAGAGCGGGGACGAGGGGCTTCCTGGTCCCCCCCTGCATTGTCCATCCACAACCCATTCCTGGGTATGGTCAACGCCAAGCCACATCCTCTTTTGATGACTAAAAACTTAACTGAAAAAAAAAAATGAAATGGAAAAAATGGTCAATAACACGAGATTTCAAAAGAAGCATCAAAGTACCAAGGGAAATGTTAGTTTTACACAGGATGGCGTAGAGACTCAGAACACACAGGACATCACGAAGAGGATCTCAGGTAGTGGCGCGGAAACAATTCGGCCAAAGCTGCCTGCATGCAGACTGCGGAAATGGTTAATTAGCTGCACAAAGGAATGGACTTGACAGATAACTAAATTACCCGAGGGGTCAGACCATTAACACTTCGCACTGTACTTCACAGGCTACCCAGAAAAATGAATCCTGATTCCTGACTACTTAGACAGAGCTTAAAAGGACATAAAACGTGCCATAATATTAATTATGTGAGCAAGAACAGCTCTGCAGCCCAAAGCCTGTGTGAGAGTGGGGGATTTTGCTTTGTAGTGGTTTTTTCAGCTGGCAGAAGTGACACATCTATTTACAAATTAGTTCTTCATTCATCCATAAGGAAAATAAATTAAAAGTCAAAAAAGAGCACCTGCTTCGAAACTTTCTGATATTTGTTCCTTTGCCTCGTCTTGTATGATCTGCTCAAAAGGGAGGTAAGACCTCCTGCCATGGAAACTCCAACCAAACAGCAACAAATGTTCAAGCCTGCTAAAAAAATCGAGGCAAGAAATAATAAAGGGAGGTTTTACATTCTCCTTGTATCTGCATTCCTTTATGCCACCTAAGGAGTAATTGTCCTAAAATCCCTCTATGAAGCCCAAGTCTGTTGGTGTCAGTTGTCACCTGCCATTGAGGTATGAAGGGACCATCACAGAGAAAACTGCAAAGACCAGAGGAACCCACCCAGGAGAGGTAATTGCAACACTAGTTCTCGCCTTCCAGGAACGGATCCGGAGAAGGGTGAGGAGCAATGTCTGAGCTCTCTTTTGGACAGGAGATTAAGAGTATGCCTTAACTTTACTCTGGAGGACCCAGGACCATAGCTAGGTACCTGCAGGGATGTTGCTCATCCCAGCTGTTGATAACAAAACTCCTCATCAGATCTCTGCAGAAACACCCCCTGTATCCAGAAGACTACCTTCAGTAACTACTATTTTTTAGTGACAGCAACTCCATCACATCAACTGAACAACTCCATCACAGGCTCTTTTAGCAAGGAAAATTTTCTGTGCCAGAAAAAAAAGTCCTACAACTAGATCTACCCTGGGCATCCACTCCCTACCAGTGCCAGTACCAATTTAAACCATCCCTTACTGCCAGCTACAAACCCGTATCTCAGAGAAGAGAGAACTGGTACCAGTCCCTCCTCTTGGATCACAGGGGCTTTTTATTCAATGTATAAAAGTGCTTTAGAAGAGACCATCTAGCAAATAGGGTCTAGACATGCTGTATGAAAACTGAAGCCATAAAATCTTTGCTCAGGGGAAGCTCTTGTTTCAGATAAACACACAAAATTCACCTGTTTCATGTTGTAGTGATAAATAAGAAAAAATATTGGCTTGCTACTTTTGAAGACATCTATTACAGCTTTTATGAGCAACTTCACTCACTGAAAACAAGGGGTTCTGCTTCATCACCACTCCAATA
Source organism: Tetrax tetrax (assembly GCA_009806455.1). NCBI lineage: Eukaryota > Metazoa > Chordata > Aves > Otidiformes > Otididae > Tetrax > Tetrax tetrax. Next base: position 175,672 of record WHYT01016603.1, on the reverse strand, counting down.
TTTCAAATCTAATGTATTTCTGTTCATTTCTGGGTAGCTTAATGAACTTCATTCAACAAATAAATACTTGGTGTTGGAAAGGTGAACAAAAACTCCCCAAAGTAAACCAAAAAATATATCTCAAACTTTAGTTAATCAGCAAGGTCAAATTCTGGACAAGGCCTTGTTAGTATCACTTGGAAATAATTAATTTTGACTTCAGAATGTGAAGATTGATTTCCTAACCAAAAAAATACATGGCACCCTACACAAATAATTAACTAAAACAAGGTCTATTAAAAATGAAAACAAAAAAAAAATGGAACCCTGAGAATCAGAAATATGTGTGCCTAGGATATAAAAAAATATTTTCTGGGTTTTAATGACATGCTTCCCTTTAACTGAAAAATACTTTGATCAAAGTTTGATTAAAGTGGAATTCAATCACTTACCAAAACGTAGGGCACGAATAAGAAGCAACTAATTTGTTCTTGGTCGCTGCAAGCAAAGAGAGGTGCTTCAGCCCCTTGTCCCTCTGAAAATGACTCCTACAAGGGGTCAATGCATCAGTACTCTCCTGGTGACCACCCAACCTGGGTGCATCACAGGGGCCAGCTGTACCGGGCACTAACGGTAAGTTATTTCATTATGGATAAATATTTTTTTTTAAGTACTTGAGGATCTTCCAGGAGCAAGCCAACAGATCCCAGGTGGTGTGGGTGACTCTGAGGGAGAGCTCTGTGCTCCCACCCCTGTGACTGCAAAGGTGAGTGAGGGAAAGCAACAGCCAACCGCAGCCTCCAGCAGAATTCATTGTTCTATGCGCTTTTGTCATTCTGTCAGTCTTCCACATCAGTCTAAGACTAAAAGGAGAAAATTCTTATTTTTTATCTATATTATATATATTTTTATATATATACTTTTATATAGATATAAAAAAAATCCTGCAACAACTACATATGGAGAGAGAGTATATAAATCCTAGGATTTTTCAATTCACTCATAGCTGACCAAGCAAGGAGGGAGAAACTCCTGGGGAGTCACAACCAGCAGTACTCACTGTTCCACGCTTTAGAAGCAACCAGTAATTACAACGTGGCACGATCAAAGCATTTAATGCTGAATTTTCAAAGCAATTTGTAGCCATTAAGCAAATGTTTCGGCTCACAGGCAAGGCAAACACTACTGTGCCTCTTCAATGAAGAGTTAAATTCAAGTATAAAAGAGAAATTAAACTTTTCCATTGTTATGCAAATAATTTATATCATCTGAAACAGAACACACAAGCCCCAACCCCTACTCTTCCACCTTAAAAAGGAAGGCACAGAAGCTTACACCCTGCTTGTAATAGTTCTTGCTATAAGATTAGCACTATTTTATTTAGCAAGGGAAGAAGAGTCACATTTTGAAATAGCAGCATCCGTCCAGAAACCCATTTATGAGAAGCAATTATGTTAGATCATTGATCTGAAGCTTCAAGGGAAGTTTGTTTTCAGATTTAAAAAAAAAGAAAATATTTATGTTTTACATCGTATTTCATATTAACGCCAACAAAGCTGTTGGAAGGGTTTTCCTATCGCCCTGTTGTGCAGAAGTGTAAACAGCAGAACTGTGCTGAGCCCTGCGGTGTGCTCCTGGTGATCTAGAAACAACCTGAATCTGCAGACAGAGTTAATGAAACACAATGGAAAAGTGTTAGGAGCAGCAGCCACTCTTTATATATATAAAAAAATTAATGCTGACCAGATATTAAACTCAAGGTGAAAAAGGGCAGAAAGCTTTATGGGGTAACTTGCTGAGAGCGAGACGACATGCCCTAATCCACAAACCCATGTTCTTTCTGCAGTCTTTCAGCTCTAGAGTCTGAGTTTTCCGAGCACAGATCCTACCTGGAGACCAAGTCCAAAAAGCAAGGAGCCGGGATGCACAGGGAGGTCTCCACCCAAAGCTTCACAAACTGCAGTCCTTCACTCCTCGCCTCACCGTGACCGCGGCTGCTCCTCCTGTTTGGTAGGATAAAGTATGTTTTTTCCATCTGGAGACCTTGTTCTAGGATCATTTCCAGAGATCACTGTTACCTGAAGAAGGTAAACTCACAGTGGTTCCAGGACGGCCTCGCTCCCTCCTGATTTACCTGCTTTTAACTGCAGGCACTGATTTAGCGATGTCTCCCCAGCAGCAAGACATGGACATCCTAACCGCAGGGTCTGTGTTTGGTGAACTTTCAGCAATGCTAGCAAAAAGAAGACAAAAAATACCTGAGTTTTTGGGAGGGATGCACCCAAATCGCTAAAGCTGGTCTCAAATAACTACCTGCCATATTAAATTCTGTAACTAATTATTTCTACCTGAGAAGAACCACATCCAAATTCAAAGGAAAAGTACGTTCTCAAAAGCCATGGATAACCACAACAGGAAAAATTCAGAGCTATGAAGAACAACTATCTGAGAGATACACAAGTCTGTTCCCACAGGGAAAATGGGAGGAAAAGGGGCGGAAGCACCTTGTGCAGGCTGACACTCCTGTCACTGTGCCCGTCACTGGCAGGGGTCTTCATCACTTGAAAGCCACTTGAAGGATCTCCATCCACTTAGCACAAGTAATGGTTTAAGTGAAAACAACTAAACGACACCTAAGATTCAACAAGGAGGACTGGTGTGCTCAAGTACCATTGCAGGACAGGGAGCGCGGAGATATCTGGCTTCTTTAGATTATACTTCGTGTTTGAACACATTAAACTGCCCCGGAATAATCAAAAAAAAAAACCTGTTTCAAAACACTTGGATTTTGGGTTAGGTAAAATATTCACTTCATAGCAGAAATAAACACTTTTTCACTGAGGCATGCATTAAAAAGGATTAGCTTGCTTAACAGGTGACCTTTCGTCATCTGAATTTGAAATGAATTTCAGACCAGCTTCATTATGTCCTCAGTATAGTTTTATTTGTAGCAATGCTTCTTCCAACAGTCAAATATGAGGGTCAACATTGAGAAAAAAATGGATTTGTTTAAAATTTAATTGCCTAGGAAAGCAGAACAAAGTAAATTGCTAAGGTTAATACTGGCATTTGATGAATTACCAGCAGCTTCAGAGCAGTGACGAGAAAAGGGAATGCTGTCGGGCTGCTTAACGACACGGCAGGGCGTGCTGGGGCCAGGGCTGGCGAGATGGACGTCCACCACACAGAGGGAGAGATCTCAGACTGCTCCAGCCAAGAACCAGCACCGCGTTGGGGAAAGAGCGCTGCCAAAGTTATCCCACTGCAATACTGGCTAAGAACAAACTTGTGGTGAAGAGGGGAGAGGAACCAACACAGTGGAGAACCAGCACTAAAACTGTGGGGAGTGAGAAGAGAAGGTGTAAAACCACACTTCCAGAGGAGCTCATTTTTGAAGGCGAATCAGGATCACAATAAGAAATATGAACTACCAGAATCTTCTATTTGTAAGTACATAGGGTTTTTTCCACAAAACTTATGTGCACATAAATACCTATAGAAACCTGGCCTTCCCTAAACCACATCACACGTGTTTTAGATTCTTAGATGTCTACTTGAAACATACTTTCCAGTTTGTTTTGTTTTGGGGTCTTTTGGGTTGGTTTTTAGGTTTTATGGTTTGTGGGTTTTTTTTTTTTACTGCTGTAGCTGATATAGCAGGATACCGCATCCTCCAGTAAGCTCCTGCAGCGTTGCCAGTCACCAAGGAAGACGTGTTTCCATTTGTCATACTCCAGAAAATCCCAGCCCCATCACCACATGCTCCCAAGGGTGCTGGGGACAGCGCGGTCCCCCTGCTCCCCTCCACATGCCTCCAGATGACCTGCCATGGGAACGCCTCCGTTCAGCCCCCCCGGTATTTTGGGAAGGGAGCAAATGGAATATCCAATTCCACAGACGTTGAAACATGGCCATTAACAGCATTTGTCTGTATTTATTCAACATTTCCCCAGCCGTAGCCAATTTCCATGATGCATCACACAACGCAGCTGATAAAAACTGCAATAACCAGGTGTGACAAGTAACAACACAGCAATAAATGATGTAACAGCCTTGGGAATTGCAAATCTCAAAACCCAACAAAAGCGTTGTTTTCTGGATTACATGGTTAAAAGGCATGTAGCGCTCTCCCTCACTCATGTACTATTTATATGCTGGATGGCAAAATAAATATTGCAACAAAGGATTTTTTTTTTTTCTGCACTATGAAACTTTGTTCTCTCTGCCATACCTGAAGGTTTTATTTCTTATTTTTCCAGGAATCCATAAAAGAACTCTCTCAAATGAGCAATTAGACTTCTCTCGCTTGTCCCATTTAAGATCACACTATGATTGTTCTTACTGTGAAACAGTTTGACTACATAAGATTTTACAGCCAGGTAGATTTGTTTGGTTTAAAACATAAAAATATATAATATAATGGGGAGGGGGGTAATCACAGTAAGAAGCTGAAATGACTACAAGACTTTTCCCTGGAATTACTCGCATTCTGTAAAATGAAGCAAGTCTTGCCTTCTGTCCACAAAACCCTCTTTGTTTCAACCACTGATACTCCAAAGCCATTGACTTTGTTGCTAGTCTTCAATCTCAAATTGCTATGGAAAGCATAAGTACTGGAAAAAAAAAAAAAAAATATCAAATAAGGCAGGAGAGGTCATCGTAGATGACAGGCCATCTCCAAAGCAGGGACAAACTGACCATTAGCCACCTGCCTCCCAAGCAGCCCTTGGCACATGGGTACCAAAGGGCAGAGGATACTCCCTACATACAGAAAATCTTCTTCCTGTTAATGCAGAACCTTTTTTTTTTAATGCAAAACTCTATTTTTCCTAAGTTCAAGGTTTCTACATTTGTATAATAATAGAAAACACTCATTCTTGTAGGCACGGTCAGGCCAGGTCTTTGCTGTATCTATATACAAGCTGTTTTATTCATTGCCTCAGACCTTGTCCTGTATTTTTGCTATGGAGGAAATAAATTTCACTCAAAAATGCCAGTCTGTATTACTGCCTGTGGTCATGCACCAGGATGAATTGGATTTACAATACTGATTTCTGATCAATACATGGTCTCATGATGCAAAAATGAAATTTCATTTTGAATCGCGTTAAGACCTTTTGGGTCCTGCACGTGGCCCTGGTGAGCATACCCTCCACGGTGCACCGACACACTGCCGCAGAGCATGCGGGATGCGACCCTGCAGAGGTACCTTCTCGCAAAGGCACAATGCCCAAGCCAAGAGGTCTGCAGATGTCCCCAGTTAAAACAGGTCCAGACCAGAAGCAATTCAACACTACTTCCGAGTTGTCAGATCCCGCTGGGACGTGGAGAGGAGTTGCACTCAATGTGGAGAACCCACATGGGCAAGAAAACTTGTCTCCCTGCTTGGGAAAGTACTCCAGATAATCTGGAATATTTTATTTTTATTTTTTATCTGAGATGAGAGATAGCTGCAGCTAATCAGGCAAATATGCCTTGAGTTAATTACTTACCCTGTTTATTGGCTGCGCTGTAATCAAGTGGAGCTGTTTTCTAGACAAGCTGTTAAATATAACAAAACAAATAGCAAAGCTGCTTCAGGAAATTATGATATCAAAAAAACGCACCAAAGAGCGTGATGCAAACTTAAGGACCAGCACAAGGAGGACGTAGCTACATGAAGGTATGCCCAGAAACACCTCCGGTTTTCCTCCCAAATGACTTTATATTCATGTGAAAAACCACCTGAGCATGACATTTTGTCTGCCTTTGGAAAAATAATATAAAAATTGAGGTGGATTGCTTTTGTTTGGTTAGCAAGGTCACTTTGCTGCAGAAAATAACTTCTGTGTGAATTTAATTTTCTGCAGCTATTGCAGTGAACCCTCCTCCCATAACTCTGTATTTGGGGGCATCTCTTGGAATGAACCCATGCTAAACAAAATGCATCCTCTGCCTTTTTGGCAAGGTTGTTTCACTTAGATTTGTCAACTTCTCCACAAAGCATTCTTCTTTGCACAGCTACAGAAACAAGAAAAAAACCTACAATTATTCCATTATTTTTTGTTCTGCTTCTTCAATGCCAGGCATCTTTCTTTCCCATTTTCTTTTTGTCATCCCCCTCAATAAAAGGTTGGTTGAGGGTGAAAGAAGAGCTTACAGAGCCTTATAAAATGATGTTGACCTGACAAATTATTTTTTTTTTAAATTGCATCTGATCATTGAATCCTGTAAGCTCTCCTCTTATCTTCCCAATCTGACACCTGCCTTTCTCTTCTCTGCATCCCAGAAAACAAAAACAAAACAAAACAAAAAAATCCTCAAAACAAGTCACTTCCAAAAAAAAAAAAAAAAAAAAAAAAAAAGTGAAGTGAAAACTTTTTGAAAAGCCTGGCATCTCTTCCTTATGGACAGCTTATGCGCTGTAATGGCACCATTTCATCTGTTGTGCTATAGAAATCTGCTTGCAATTATTAGGCTTATTTCATATTTTAATGTAATTATATTTGGCCTTTGCTCTAATAAATCCTTGAACCAGAACTAGAAGATAAGAAATTCAAATACCCCGAGCCTGCTAAAGATAAAATGCTGAAAGAAAGGTAGTGTTACTTAAATAGCTTTGCTCAAAAATCAATACAGAATACATTCATAAATTAACAATCACTCTAGACTAAAACATTTATCGCTGGAGGAGCACTGCATAATTAAACTATGGGAATGAATAACAAATTAAAATTTAATTTTAATTTTTGGGTTCTTTTTAAAGTCTTTGGTTAAAAACCTAACTTGCCTACACCTGACTTTATTTCCACTGGAGATCATGTGCGTTTGTCGGTCGTGACTGCAAAAACTGTAGTTCTTTAAAGGTCAGGCTCTAGCTAAGTGATTTTAACTGGATTTGTGCTGAAATTCAGAGATGCAGAGGTTCAGGGTAACTGGCATAGTGGAAAAAAAAACAAAAAGAAAGAAAAAAAAAAACATGAAAAGGCAAATATTGCATTTGCAATCCCAAAAGGGAAAATGCAGATTAATCAAAGCATTTAAATTGTACCTACGCCTGATTTCGTAAATTGTCACATTGAAAACAGTGGTGTGCTCCCAGCCCGTGCTGGACTGAAGCGCTACGGCCGCGCCTGCCCTTGCCGGCGTTGCACCGCAGAGAGGGAGCAGAGCTGGAGGACGGAAGTGTGGCCGCCATCCTGATAGCTGCTCCGTCCCCGGTCAGGGTTGGCATTTCTGTAATTTACTTGATTTTGGATGAGGCAGAGTGAATAGCCATTTGCAGCTGGACCAAAGGATCCATTCCCGAGGCAATCTTCCAGCTCACCCCAAGCTGCGCAGGGCTGGGCACTTAGCGTTGTGAACCGGAGTGTTGCCAGCAAGAAAATCAGGAGATTTGCTTCAAAAGTATTTCCACACCGGAACGCCAGTGTGGGTGTACCTGGCGTGCCTGTGGTGATGGTTTAGGCACCCAGCACGACCCGAGCAGTGCGGGTGCAGCGTGTCACCAAATATCACTTGTTGTCTTGAGACGTCAAGGGAAATACCTCAAAAAGCTCAGATTCCTTTTATTCCCCCACTTGAATTTTCCAGGAAGTTTTTTTTCAGGTTATAACCATATGTTCCCACACAAGAGATGAGAGGAAGGCACAAAGGAAATGAAGCTGGGATGATGACTGTGCTTTGTAAATGGGTAATGATACAAACCTGCAGGAGTAAGGCGTAAGATTTAATTCTTTTTTTTTTTTCTTTCTTTTTTTTTCTCATTTCACATTCCATTTTGCCTCCCTCTGTCAAAATCCTCCCTGGCTGTTCAGCATGAAGTGTCACTGATTAATCCAGTGGACATAGGGGGTTAGGAGGGAGAATAATTACATCAGGGAAATGCGGTACGCTGTCTGCACCACTTATGTTTTATAGGCACCTTTCACCTTGGAGTTGCATCCTGAACAGTGACAACTGCTGCTTCTACAGGTGAAACGTGCTTTGTGTTAAACAAGGGAGGGGAAGGAGTAAAATGGGGCAGGAATCATAGAATGGTTTGGGTTGGAAGGGACCATTAAAGCCCACCCAGTCCAACCCCCCTTCAAGAAGCAGGGACATCTCCAACCAGATCAGGTTGCTCAGAGCCTCATCCAATCTGGCCTTGAATGTTTCCAGGGATGGGGCATCCACCGCCTCTCTGGGCAACCTGGGCCAGTGCTCCACCACCATCAGGGTAAAAAAAATTCTTCCTTATATCCAATTTAAATCTCCACTCTTTTAGTTTAAAACCGTTGCCCCTCGTCCCTTCACAGCAGACCCTACTGAACAGTCTCTGCCCATCTTTCCTGCAGCCCCCTTTAGGCAATGGGCTCAGAGACCACTCTCAGCTCTCCCCGGAGCCTCCTCTTCTCCAGGCTGAACAGCCCCAGCTCTCTCATGACTTGGCCACATAGAGATAAATTTGAAGAAATTATTTCCATTAGCAGATCTGCTAGGGAACTGTAATATAGGAATTTCGTCTTTTAAGAAATCTATGGGAGTTATACACTATAACTGCTGTTTAGATATTTGGGGCAGGATTTATCTAGGTGCATAAAAATGGAAATAGTACTCTTTTTCCATTTTAGGAAGGTATCAGTAAAGGGAAAAAAAGTCAATATCGTGAAGGTCACATTAAAGAGCATCATTAGTGGATCACTTGATCTTTGCTTCATAGGTCAATTCTGTGAATCGAATTTCCTTCAGCATTAGATAGTTTGGTTCACAGTACTTAAAAATACCCTTTCACCAGAGAAACAAAAATAAGCGAAGAAAGCTGGCCCTCTTCTCATGGATACAGCAGAGTGACAAAGATGCACAGCTTATTTTGGGGTTCCTTTCTTCATGTGAAAGGCTGATTTCAAGTGAGGGAAGGACAGTTAGCAATGCCTTACTCCAGACCAGCAGGTTTGAGGGAGCCTGACTGAACGGACAAGGTACAATCCCATTTGTATAGTCCTCTCTTACGTTGCCAATGATGACAAACCCAAGAATGGTTTTGGTGCATCCCACAATCACCCCCACAAGTAGGATCTCCATAGCTATATACTCT
>WHYT01016603.1:154569-166618 GCA_009806455.1 Tetrax tetrax | reverse complement strand
AAAAAAAAAAAAAAAAAACAAAAAACCAGACATAGATGTTTTCCTCTCTGCTCCCCTACCAGGGTCCAGATGCAATTTCAGAACTTACAGACAACAGCACATCTCTGCAAACCCAGAGGGAAGCTCTCCTTCCCACAAGGTCTGGGAGAGACTTGCGGTGGGACTAACGGCATCGTTAGGGGTTCATAGCTAAACGCAATAATGAGGTCTCGTTTATGCCTACAGCAGCCGGCAGAACCAGCACCTCAAAGGCAACACACACAGAATGTGGTGGGGCCTTTCTCAGAGGGGATGGTCTTTCCCAGCACTGCCAGTCACACCACAGCCGGCTGGAGGCCCACTGCATGGAAGCCCTGATAGCTCGATGTTATCTGCAAGTCTGATAACCAACAAAACTCCAACAAAACTCCTGGCTGGGCGTAAACGGTGCCATCTTGGATGGTACTGGCTGTTCGAATGCCTGAGAAAACGTTCCTCTTGCAAACAGCTACCATGATCATGTCCCATTAGTAAAACTCACCGCACCTCAGACGCCTTCACGTTTCTGTTTATTTGCATCACTTGGGTATTTCATAGTGGATGTGTTTTTAAGGAAAATGAAAAGTTACCATGGCACATTTGTCCCACCATTCTATGGCATTTCCCTCACTTTTGGCAGCTGACGTGGCTGCTCATAAAGGCAAATCTACCAAAGCCAGCAGAGATTTTCCGTGGCATAAGTGGTCGTTTCTCACCCCGAGGCTGCAGAGATTCGCGGCTCTCAAGGGGTTTCAGGTGGCCATGGCCAAGGCTGACGATAAAGGGACACTGCTGTTCCCAGTCTTGGACAGGCACAAAGGGGCATTTTTGGCAATTCAAGTCTTCCTTGCTTGGAAAAAGAACTCTCAAGGAATTAAAAATGTACATGCATCTGTTAGTGCAACAGCTCGTACCGTGGAATGGAAACTTTAATCACACACAGACAGAAAACGCTGTTAACTGCGATAGCGTGTGTATGTTTGCAAGTAGCCCTGAACTTAAGAATCATCGAACTCTTGGCTGCTAATACATTTTTTTCTCTTAAGTGTTATTTTAAATAATGGAAGAGCTTTCCTTTCTGACAAATCACAAGCCAGACTACAAGCCATTTAAAAAAAAAAATCAGCTAATTTGTTTTCCAGCACGAAATAGCAAATATTGTGGAATTCTTTCCCTATTACACACAATTAGGCAATCTTGAGACGTGTGTCAGGTGAGGGTTGCTGACTAGCCTCGCTTTTTAAACCTAATCTGTTAACATACATTGATCTGTTTTATTCCAAGCAGTATTTTGGGATCGCATGCCTTCTGCATACGTCCTTCTTAACATCCATACTTACACCTCAAGTGAAATAAATCCTTTGAAGGCCAAATGTTCCATCTGCTGCCTTTTCCCTCTAAAGCAGATACACAGGTCGGCAAACTAAAGAGTAAGATTATTTCTGCTATCTTTTAGGTGGTTTTCCTCCCCTAGAAGAAAAGAAATAGGGTAGGAAAGTCTTTCAGAAAGTCTTTCAGATATCTTGACTCACGTGCTATTAAAATTTAAGTGGTAGAAGTATCCTAGCACTGCCTGACCCCAGACACTGCTAATCAGCTTTCAGGTGGACATACTGCTACACGAAAACCCAAACAGAAATCCTGTCTCTTCCTACTCTGGGTCACAGCCTGTTTCTCCAACCCACCTTACATTACGTCCACATCGGTTTTACTGTGTAGTGTGAAACACAGTGTCAAAACAATTAAGATTTCATTGCCCCTAAGATAATTATCCAGAGTGAAAATGAGTTGAAAAACGTGGCTGCCCACGCAGCCAGCCAGCAGTGCAACATACCGTAAGCAGGACAGGACTGGAACCAGGAGTAGTGGATGCTATTATCCTGCACTCAGCAACTTAGTTGAACAAACCACTGCATCTCCACTCTCCCTGTCAGGTTAGTGGAAAGTGCTCCACAAAATCCTTTGAGATTCACTGTTTGAAAGCCATCTGAAAGCTAGGTATACTATTCGCTTGATTAGACCATTCTACATCACTGTTCTTATCATCAATTTACTCAAGAAGTGAATTAAAGAGAGTTGGTAAGTCAAAAATAGGTGCAGCTGGGTGGTTACACTGGAAGTAAACAAAACCCTTGAAAAAGTTAGGAATATTCCACACGTTCCACACATTCCCAGATCAATGGGCAAATGCAGAAGCTGTAAGACATTAATTGCCGCAGAAAAGGTATCTTAGTCATGCAGAGTGACCAATGGCACCCTTCGTGAGAGGGAGCACCAGCATCTCTTCTGAAGAGTACTGCGGCTTCCTGAGGATGCCCCATCTCATACGGGAAACACTGAGTTTGAAAATAAACTCTAAACATTCACGTGTCTTCAAATAAAATAATGGTGCCAGCATCAACTGAAAAAAAATAAAGAAAATATTCCAAATCCACAAGAATGGAAAGTTAATGCTATTCTTTACCAAAAAAAAAAAATGCCTTTTATCATAAACTCAATGGCTGCACTTTCACAAGCACAAATACAGTTAGTTCAATTGAGCTGACATGGGAGTTTTTATAGAGATAATAGAAGAAACTATTGAGAAAAATAAAAAGATAGATCCTTGCTAGAATCAATCAAAAAGCCTTGAAGAGATATAAGAAAAGCCAAGAAAGTATGCCCGCCAATTCAGAAGTTTGAAAGAAGACAGAAAAATATAATTCAATTATGCAATAAAAGATCACTGAACAATCCCAAAGCTATGTAAAAACAGGTACTGAAATATTAAAATAGTCAAATCTGAAATAACACCTAAGGAAGTCAGCTCAATAAAGACAACACAGCTGAAAAGTAATTACAACGGTAAAACCGAACCATTCTATGATTCTGTGATGAACGAGTTCAGCATATCTGAATAGTTGGGATTTTTGCAAGAACATCTTCTGGAGAAGAAAATAGTGCAAAAAGAAAAAGGTTGGCAGTGAAATAACAAGGATATTATTATGCGTTTGAAAATAACACCGTTAGCATGTGAATGGAAGGTGTACCTGATGTGAAGTAGCTTTAAGTGTGAAGAGGAAAAAGGAAAGGACAGGTTAAATCATAAATTGGATTGGGAATTAATGAGAATTAACAGAAACATGATCATTCACCATTAATTTAGAAAATAACAGAATACTAATACGTAGGAAAATTTACAGGAATGGAAAAACTGAAGATTTTTACAGAGGACCTACAATTCCTTCTTCCAGGGTGATGCTGCCCCGTTGAGTGTTTATTGACATGAATCTGGCTTTCCATGTTTTTCAGTCTATCTTCAGCATTTCCTCTTCCTCTTTGGGTTTTACACTCAAAGGATTTTCCCCCCATTAGTTGCTGGTGGGATGACTTGAGCAGCGTCTGAATATGAACCAACCCTGAAAGCAGGAAAGATATCTTCCTCAGTCACGACTGACTCCAGTGCAGTGGAGTAGTTGCTGGAAGATGCTTCAAAATTAAATTTTATGAGAAGTCTGAAAAGATCAACTTCAAAGTCAGAGTTAGGAGGTACAAACTTACAAACACTTCATCTCAGGCCCATAAAAATTACTCAGAAACTCTGAATACTGATAATAACATACAGAGAGACACTGCAGACACACAGGTATTACCTCAGCTCCATCGCACCAGACAAATTGACTTTTTATTTAACTTTTGTACAAAGTTAAGAAAATTTGCTGTCCTGTACAGTGCCCTGGCTGGTACTCTGGGCACTTAAAACATTTATTTTCTCTTGTGCAATTAATGAAAATTGGGAAAAATTGGGTGGGGAATATGAAACATATCACAGATATACAAGTAATGGTGCATCAGCCCTGCCTCAGAGACAAGTGTCATATACACAAAACTTCTCTGTTGTCCAGTTCTGTTTCATGATATTGAATATCTGGAAGGCTGTTAAAATAGGAAACGTATTTGTTCCATTCATGAATAAAAGTCTAGGCAGCGGGTATGAACTGCAGCATTGTGATTAAAGGATCACGTTTTCCAGGCTTGTCTCTCACTAGCTTAAAAGCGTCTAATGCAGAAACTTTTTACATTTAGAGTAATGAAAATCTTGCTACATTAACTTAAGGCAATTCTCAGTTGTTAAATTTAATTTCCCATCAATAAATCTAATTATCTAATTTAATTTCTGATTCTTAATAAAAATGGTTTCCTATGTCATTATAGCCACAATCTCTGAGACTCAACAGGATTACAGCCTGTGTAAATACAATTTCTCCAAACAGATGGATTTTACATGAAACACAAAATGGTATTAGCAGCTGTCAGCTTCAAACAGCTATCATTTTGAAAAAAAGACAAACAAGAAAATTACTGGGTTTTTTCTCTTTCACACTGAGGAGAAAGCAAAAATCTGTGATTGTGCCGCCTTTAACTCGACAAGGCTTAGGACGTTCCCTTTCAGGAACTGAATTATCTTAAATACATCCCTACCAGAAAAATTAGGAGTGTCATGGGGTTTATTTGACACTCTGCAAACACTGGAAGCCTTTCTCTTCAATGGGAAAATGACTTCTGTAAACGTTGGTGCAGATTTTAACTGCCCCACTTGACCACGGCTTTGACAGTTGAGAGGTGATTTTTCATAATATCTTTGTATCAAAGTTCACACTTCAGGACTCGATTTTGAAAATCAGGTCAGGAATTGCACAAAAATTCGGGAAAAGAATGACTGAAAGGCTTGGAATCAGAAATAAGTTAAAAATATATCACTGCTAGCGGCTGCCACTTGCAATTCACATAAACCAGGAAAGCAGGAGAAGACAAAAAAAAAAGGGAATCAAAGGAGGCCTTAATAAACCTAAAGAAAAGACACAAGGAAAGAACTTTACAGCATACAAATCACAGCAGAAACACAGCTGGTGTGTAGCTTTTAATTGTTTTTACAGGAAGATAAACCCCATGGGTTCTGAAGATGGGACAGCTTTAGGTCTGGAGTAATTTACCACGGATATTGTTCTGAGGCGCCTTTAGGCAAAATCATTTTTCTGTTTGTTTGCCTTTTCTTCTTTTTTTAATATTATTTAGCCATGGGAAGTATCATTACAGCCAGCCTTCCACTTTCCAATTTGTCTTTGTTTTTCTTGCAATTAGGGCAACTCCAGGACGGAGCAGAGGATGCTCACAGCAAGGCAGCGCGCAGGGCCCCGGGCTGAGCTGGCCGGAGCAGGAACAGCCACAGCGTGTCGTCCATCACACCACAGATCTCCACCTGCAGGACCCTTCAACTTAGCTTCCTCACCTCCAGTTTCACATCCTCCCAATGCATTCTTGAGACAAGCAAGAATATCAGGGTTTGCTCCCTTCCTGTCTTAGGGAGACACTGAAGTCAAATGTGGAACTGCACGGGCAATTATAGCAGTGAGGGAAAAGCACAAATGCACATTTTACTTCCCAAATTCTAAAGAGAACCTCCTTTTCTTGTCATTTCTCTCTCTGCACAAATGTGTTTCAGCTCATGAACTCCCTCCCCAACTCCCAACTCCCATTGGACCCACGTTCCAGATTTTCACTTGGAAAATCAAAACCCTGCAGTAGGGGCTCCAGATCCAGCCGCAATCACAACCCAGATTCCTGCTAAAAATGACCCAAAAAATCCCAGGAAGCTGAAAACAACAATGCAGCAGTGCCTCTTGTGGAAAGCTTATGAATGTAGAAAATTTGTTTTATGCTTATGACGCTGAACACCTGGGATGAATTTCTGCAGAACAGGGGGCCAAGAGAAAACAGCACGAGCAAATGACCTTGTAAGGTGATTTTGTAAATGTGTTTGGAATATTGGGTGGCATTTTCTGCTTTCATTGCTTCACAGCTGGGGTGGCCCCTAGAATAAATGTGTGTTGTATATGAGAGCAATGCACTTTTCCTGGAGTGGTTTTCTGAAATCAAACCAAATACTTTGAATATTGGTGGCCCACCTACAAATGACCAAGCAGCTCCTGAGATATCGCCATGACTCACGGCATCGCAGGTGGTAAACGCACATTTTATAGAGACAGAGCCACAAAACACAAACTCTTTGGCTAAAACTCCTGTAACCAGGGAAGATTAACACGTTGCAACTCTTTTCTGGTTGAAAGGGTCCTGTTCACAGCTCATGGTGTCCAAAGAAAGCCGTTCCCTAGACCGCTGAGATTACCTAAATACTGCCCTGACATCTTTCCTACTTACATCACTAGGTCTTACATGATATATGAATATGTATATGAAGTACTAACTTGCTCTCTCTGGACAGAAAAGAAAGTTTAAATAATTATTGTGATCACCCTCTAATTAATTTAAAGGGTATAAAGACAACCATCTGTGTCCTATTGACTAGGTTTAGTAGAAAGTACAGTAGAAAACAGGAGTGAAAACCTGCAAAAGAATGATCAGGTTGAGTTTTGGAAAGCAAAAAAATCTTTACAAACCTGTAGTTCTGTCGTCACCTGAAAGAAGGGTTGGTAAAATCATTTCTCGCTGTGATGACAAAGTTGTTCCAGACACACAACACCACATACGTGTACAACACCACGTATGGGGGCTTCTCCATCACAGCCCCACCGCAGGCAATCGGATGCTGTCAGAGCGCTGTGCCCAAAACAGGGCTGCGTGCCCAGCGGTACTACTGAAGCATGTAGAACTAAGAAAAAATTGCTCACAAAGTCATGGCTCCTACCCCGTTTTGTGCTGGGAAGTAGACACTGTGCATAGGGAGAATTTTATTCTCTCTTTTATCACCAGCTTTTCATATTGATGGGGGCTCAGCACCAGCTATGATCATAAATTAATAACCCTAACCAAAATAAGTATTTTCTAGGAAGTTTTTGGTAACACTGGCATCATCTTTCATCTTGCCTTCATTCATCTGCTGTAGAAAGAGAAAAAAAAAAAGTAGTGACTTGGTACAGCATGTATAAATTAATTGCTAACTTCGTGTTGTTTGCAAGAGCAATCACGTAATCTCCAGGCAAAAGCCTTCCTTGACACATTTCTAATTTACTCTACACCCTACTCTCTTATCTTGTGCTGGCATGATGGCAGGTTGTTTATTTTGCAAAAAAAAAAACAGGTTTTCACAGGAAAGTTGATGGAGTCTCTTTTCTTTTCTTTTTTTTTTTCATTTTCTTCTTTTTTTACTCTTTTCCTTTTCTGTGTTTTATTTTCTAAAACTAACACTATTGATGACAAGGAAATCTCTCTCTCCGAACTGTGACAAAGTCACACACCACATCTTCTTAGCCATTCTGCATAGTCCATAACGAGTTAGGTGTCTCGGTCGGTGTGCACATTAAGCATGCAGTCTGGAAACCATGCAGAAATAACTGCAAATGAAATAAGTGACTTTTTGAAAAATATAGGCAAGTTTGGGACTATTGATAGCACCGTAGAAATATTACTCTCTGAATTTTCTTACACTATACACATTTCTCACTCATAGCACTCCAAACCTCCCTGGTATTACCTCAGAGAATGTGAACATCTGCTTAATTTGATTTAGCTTCAGCTCTGCTACAACAAAGAGTTGACCTGTTTCTAGGGAAAACATTGGATTATTCTGCTCAGAAGTGAATCACGCACAGCACAAGCCTGCGACTTCATCAGCCGAGAAGAAGGTTTTGAGCAGAAACGCAGACTGCCTGCCACTAAATGCCATTACACACTAAATCCCCCTTAGCAGACAGCATGCCTGGTGCTGGTTTGTTCTTACATTCCTAGGGCTGGTGGATTTGTGTAGTGTATTATAATCCATGTGTGCCTTATGAAATATCACTGCCTCTGCCTATGCTGGATCAGCTGGTATTATTTGCTGTTTTTTCTCCAATTTATCTTCTCTAAACAAAACAAATTCTTTTCTCAATCAAAAAGGAAGGCTGTCTCTAAGGTTCAGCTATGCCAGCATCGTACCTCAAGATGCTCAAAACTGGTGAGTCAGAAAAAAACCCCAGAACACTACAGCAGAGGAGAATGTCCCTCAGAAACACCCTGCTGACTTTCAGCAGCTTGCAAAGTTAGAATTTTACAGACATCGTGATATCAGCATCTTTATGTGCTTTAATAGACATTAATAGCTTATTTTATAAAATTTTTACGAAGTATCTTTTTACTCATTTCCACTTCAGGTACCCTTTACTACAATT
The DNA here is from genome assembly GCA_009806455.1 of Tetrax tetrax. Classification (NCBI taxonomy): domain Eukaryota; kingdom Metazoa; phylum Chordata; class Aves; order Otidiformes; family Otididae; genus Tetrax; species Tetrax tetrax. The sequence continues at coordinate 158,453 of WHYT01016603.1, read as the reverse complement.
GCTTTTCTATTTAGGGGTGGTGGGTTGGTATTTTCTTCTGTTTTTTTCATTTCTTTCATTTCTGTTTTTTTCATTTTTTAGGAATTTCATTGTACAAAACATAGCATCCCTGTAAGATTTCTGTTACGAGAGACAGGCAGTGGTCATTCCCAAACACACCTTCTTATAGCTATCGATGACCTCATTTGTCTGCATTACCACCCTCCTTGAATCATCTCTTGACCTGAGTCAAGCCTGTTCTGTTCTTGGAGTCAGTGATTCACAGGAGACCAAGATCTCTCTCCTGAGCAGAAGTTTGGAGATCACCTGGCATGGGCAGGGCTAGGAATATAGATTCCCCTTTGCATTACCCCAGAGTTTCATTGTTTTATGGCATGATACCTTTATCGCGTAGTCACTGAGGTCCTTTTGCAAACTTCTTGATGTAAAAAAATCTGATCTAAGTGTAGCCAATAACCCTTAATCTCTGTTCATAGTGATCAATAATAGCATTGTTGCTGGATTGTGGTGCTAGAAGAGTAGAAAGTCCTGCTCTCCATTGTCTGCACCTGCAGAGAGCCGAGCTATGAAATACTGTGGAAGAAACGCAGATTAACAGAAAAATAAACACAACAGTTTAATGGAACAATGAAGAGACGTGTGCTAAATAGTCTTAAGTATTATTATACCATGATTTGGCTACATCGCTGTAAGTATACAAATAATACATCAAAAAAGACTTGACGTTTATTACTTTCTCTTAGGTTCACCTCACAACTTTCCCAAGAAAAACGAGTTGGTTCCAAAAGCAACCGCACAAATCTAACGCAAAACCATAAATGTACACTGGATTGACCTTCACAAGGCTGAGCGCAGGCTCCAGGCAGGTCAGTAATGCACGGGTCAGGTCTGGATTCAGAGCCTTGATAGATCACAATGATGTATTCCAACCCAAACGCAAGGCTGCAGACGAGTGGTTTATGATCTCCCTCATTACAACTCCACAGCAGCACCACGCTGGGCTATCCCCTATTATTATGCTATTTTTCCTGGCTCTGAAACCTCCAGCAATTTTATAGGATCTAGCAGCATTACAGGAGGAGTCAGGCTGCATAAATGATTTCCACACGCAGACCATTTCCATTTCAGCAAGCAGCACATGTACAGTGACACCTGCAACCCTGGAGAAATTTGAGTAATATCTTAACTCCAAGCTGAACCATTCTAAATCAGAAAGCTTAATTCTAACGAGGACTTGCAGTTCATCCTTGTTTATAGCTCAAGAGCTTAAGTGGATAGTGAATAATTTAATTTATTTAAGAGTTTAGCTGATTATGGGATTGAATAAGTTGGTTAGAGATAACTGGGTCCACATGTACAAGCATCAGGGAAGAACTTAACAGGCAGAATTCCCTAAATCCATACTTGTGAGTACAGATTAAGTGCAGTTAAGAGAATTTCTCCTCCATAATTCAATTCTTTCTCTTATGTAACATTATCTGGCTATTGCAAAGCCACATTTCAGTGAAAAAAACACACCAGAATTCAATTGTTATTTGGCAGGAAACAAATCTACTAAGACTCCTAAATGAAACTACAGCAGCCTCTGAAATGAGAGTTTAAAAAAAAAAAAAAAAAAAAGACTTTTTTAAAAAAACTTTAAAATATGTTAGCCAATATAGATCCCAAAGATGTATATTTCAAATATATCTTTAAGGAAAATAAAATATTCTCTGCTCAGAAGGATATGTATAATGCCTAGTCTGTTTCCAAAATATAAAAAAGATAAGAATCGTTCAAGATCAGTTCGGCTCATGAATCCTCTGCCTTTCCAATGAACCGTGCACCTGCCAGCAGTCCCTCCTAGGCTCACAAATAAAAGTCTAATAGCGTGGGTAGAAATTCCTGGAGCAGAGCACAACACACTGGCAGCACAAATACCCTCTCTTTCCCTCAAACAAAACCAGAAGCTCCCAGAACCCCTCCTGAGAAGAGATGTGTTCTCCACAGCTGCACACCAGTGTGAACCAAGGCCCCTTTGGGGAAAGTTCTTGAGAAACTTCCACCCGTATTTCCAGAAAAGGAGGTTTGGTTCAATCAGATATTTACCTCGGGCAGCTCCATCCTACACACGCCTTCTAATCTGATAACTGCAAGTGACACTGAAAGCCGAATGCCACCATGATACTTCAGGAATGGCAATCATGGAAAAAGTAAATAGCACAACCCCCTCAAAACCCCATGTAAAACAGGAAAAAATAAAAACAGTGTAAAACAGAAAAGCTGAACCTCTTCATTTTCCTCAGAACTTTATCTTAACATATTCCTGATTTTGGGGAATAACATTTTCTTTGCTCTTGTAAAATGTAGCTCTAGACATAAACACGTAAACCTCATTTTCTTCTTCATAGAACATTTAAACATTGACCTTTCATTTCTTTTAGAGAAAACTCCAGTTCTAGTCAACTATGGGAACAAACCAGGTTACTACAGGGCAGCTTCTGGATACTGTAAGGCTATATCTGCAATTGCCTAAATGTTCAGTTTCCAGTTCCACAAGTCAAACACGAAGAAATACCAGAAAAACAGAAAACAGGAGAGAGAAAGCTCTCTCCAATAGCTTCTGCAGTTTCCAGAAGGTTTCCAAGAGCCCACGTAGTCCTGTGAGCATTCAGAGCATCCCTGGTATTTATCATAGTACCTCAGACTGGTATTTCATCTCGCCCAATTTTCTGTCTGTAATTCAGCAGAAAGGGGCAAGAAAACCCTCACTAAAGTGCCTCTAGAGAATATGGGCTGAGAAACGCCAGTCAGAAAAGTTTGTACCTATTTACAATCATTGTTTTAAATCATCTCATGTAAAAAAACTGCTTACAGACCTTACATGTCTTCAGCTGATGTCTCATATAAATAATCTCAACAGGAATCCACAAAATTCATGTTTTCTTCCATCAGTTCCTTCATCCAATTCCCAGAATTCAGATCTCATTTTCCATGGATATTTTACCACAGCAAGGACCAGCAAAACCGTGCAATGCCTAGGAGTGCAGCATATAAAAGACAATGGCATCTGATTTACTAATGCAGCCTTATAAATGCTTTTTACTGCAACCTTGGCAGGCAAACCAAGAACTCAACCCAAGATCTCCAGCAGAGCTGAAGGAATAATTGATTTTTCAGTTCAGTAGTCAAATTGGAAAAGAAAATAGCTTGGAATTACCCGAAGTGTTTTTTGTTGTTTTTCTCGTCGGAGTGAAACACGAGGTGAGTGTATGCTCTGTCTCCTTCACCCAAAAGCCTGACCCATGAGGTTTTTTCAGCCAGCATACAGGTGACCTGGGTTGAACCCCTTGATTTCTCAACCCCTCCCAAAGAAGGGCTCTTTTCATCACCTTACAATGTATTTAGAAGAAGGTTTCTCTCATTCTCCCTGCTCATTTCCATGGGTGATTTCACCACTCATTGAAAGAGACAAACAGGTGTCCTCCCACCAACGCAAGAGATGTGTCCAAAACACCAGATGATTGAATTACTCTTGGCACTCGAGTGCTTTGCATCAAGGGAGGCATAACAGAGCGGAAGGCTCTCTACCTGAGATGGCCACATACACAATGGCTGGGACATTCCCCTGAGAGCAGAGGAACCGTTTCAAATCCCCTAACACTGAATCTCTGTTTCCCAAACGAAAATGCAGGCTTCTCTTGTCTGGGGCCAAGGCCAGCAACAGATGCCTACGGAAAAGTGTAAGAACAGAGAAAGCATATACTTGTATTTCTCTAGAATATTCTTCCAGACTCCAGCAGTTGCCAAAAACAGTTTATTGCTTATTTTTTCCATCATTTAACTATTTCGGAATGCCTTAACAATTTTCAAATTTGCCATTAGTGATCAGCAAAGAGGGCGTC
>WHYT01016603.1:85816-138292 GCA_009806455.1 Tetrax tetrax | reverse complement strand
CCCAATTCCTACTTTCAGCCTCCCTCTAAACCCTAAAAACAATTGCTACTCTCCATTTTCAGTTCTTTGCCCACGGCTCTTAAAACATCATATGGGGATTTGGAAGCCCCATTTAAAACAAATTGTTTTAATTAAAATAGTAATTTTCAGCCCCAAGAGATGTAAACTATTAAAGAGTTGCCGGGAGGGAGATCTACTAACCGAGAGCAATGAGCAATTATAGCCAATCTGCTGCAGGTTCTCCGAGAAAAACACACTGGCAAACCAGAGCAGCCACTTGCCAACTGCCTATTTATCACTATAGACAGCATTTAACGGCACACAGGTTTTTCCTTCCATAAAGGCTCAGCAAGTGCACTTCATTTTCTCATGTGTCATCGAGTCATTTTGATGTAAGAGGAGAGATCAGCAAAGGGAAATGGAAGAAACAAATCTCCTCTCTGTTAAATAGCTCTTCAGTACCTGAAACAATGGGCATGCAGAGAACAAGCGAGACAGATGAAAATGTTTTTCCTCATGAAAGTGAACCCTCTGACTCAGGCAATCCTGCTCTTTTTCTCCCACACACCCAGTGTTTCAGGAATATTCATTTGGGACATACTAGATGTAAGGGATATCTGGAAACCCCAACCAAGTTCACAGTTCCCACTACCCACCCCAAAACTAAACCATAGAACCATAGAATGGTTTGGGTGGGAAGGGACCGTTAAAGCCCACCCAGTCCAAGCCCCCTGCCAGGAACAGGGACATCTCCAACCGGATCAGGTTGCTCAGAGCCCCGGCCGACCTGTCGTGGAACGTTTCTGGGGATGGGGCACCCACCGCCTCTCTGGGCAACCTGGGACACTGCTCTACCAACACTGGTAGAACAAATGCTCAGGTGCTTCCCTGGAAAGGTAAGTGTAGGCAAAAGGAAGAGGTGTTTTGTGGTTAAATACTTTTTTTTTCCCCCTTCCAAATTGCAAAATGGAAGAAAACCACCAAGAACAATAACAACTATGGGAAGTTATCTGTGAACCACCTGCCTTTTCTCCTAAATTGACCTTCACTGTTTTCATTTCTGGACTACACACAGATTCACTGGAAGGACAAACCTCAGAAGACAAAAGTCACTTGCCATTCCAAAGGTCCGCATTTCTGATCAACACTCTCTTCATGTTTCAGGACTGAATGTGTGCCATAAATGTAGGCTGAAGGAATTTTACTTCTGTTCCGACTTATGGAATCACTCCTATTACAAAGAAATGTTGGCTTGGCTTTATAGCTTGAAGAATGTTGCTGTTCACAGATCCAATAGCCTAAAAAGAATATGACCAGCTGGAAATCAACCGCACTAAAAGACTGACATCTTAAAATAAAAACATTTGCATTTTTCTAGTCTGATCGGGAAATTGATCTGCTGAAGTGCACTCATCAGCACCATTGCTATAGTCTCCTTTGAGATGCAAGGGGACACACATCGGGTGTCTGTACGCACATACAGATGTACTTTCAAATATGGATACACGTGTGAATATATACACTCACCCAGTGTACTTCTCCAAAATCTCAGAGACTACCATATTTGACTAATTTAAAGAAAAGTATCCTACTTTAGAAGCCAGATGATCAAATTTTCAATTTAAGGTAGCATCATCTCTACTGAAATAATCCAGGATGACCTATATTTGGAAACAAAAAATAAAAATAAAAAGTCATTTTTAATATGTGGATTGGAAGTGTAGAAAACAATTCTGTTTAACACTGAAAAATAAAGTATAGAAGTAAGCTTGCCAGGGAAAAAAAAAACCAAAAACAAAACCAAAAAAAAAAGCAAAAACCCCAACCTTTTTCAACATAAAACTCCGTCTTTTTTTTTCTGTAAATAACATTCAGTTATTCCTTGTTTTTCTATTCAGGAACCACAGAGCATCTGCCTCTGCCACCCACAGACACAACGGAGAAACACATTACTCCAAGGAATATCTCATCATGTCAGCACGGCGACCTACTAGAGATAGCATCAAGATGAAAAGTATTATTCTTTTTTATAATTCCCTTCTCGCTTGATTCAAACCTCATTAAATCAAGAGGAATGTTAACCATACATTTAAGCGTGTGCTGCATAAGGCCCTTTTTTCAGGAATGCAGGCATTGTTTATTAATAATGGTGTCATCCGACTCTCTTAGGTAACGAACACCAACAGATGACACTGTATTTCACCGGCGGCGATGCTGTAATAATTAAATAATATTAAGTAGAAGTACTAGGGATGGAATTACTGGAGAAATCGAGACTCTTAAAAGAATTCCACTGAAGGATGTTTAAACAGACATTCCACAAGGGCAAATAGATAAATTAAGTTTTCCCTTAGCAGTCTCTGTGACAACAGGAGAATACTAAATAGAGAGCATAAGGGACGTGTTGTAGCAAAATGTTTTGCCTTATTTTTAATTTAAATGTAGTTATATAGATGAAGAGCCTGCAGGCATCAACCACTGCCAATCAAAGCTTACATAATGAATAAGTCTTATAAGTACACTGAAATCACCACTGCCCAGAATTGCTCGAGTCATCTGAGGATGACTTTTTTCAGTATAGACATGTACAAAGTCTTTTTTTTTTTTAAAGTATTTTCAAAAAACACGATTTCTCTTTGGCAAGAAATCCTTTGAAGCAGTCCAAATAGCCTTTGAAGTTAAAATAGAGAAGTCATTTCGTATTCATTCACCAATTTTACCTCCCCCTTCCCAAAAAAGAAGGCATATAGCGTAGTGAAAAATTTATATCGTGAAATAGGCGGACTCATGACATCAGAAGCATTCAAGCAAACAAAATGCCATTAAAATGGAAGTGTATTTATCTTTGGGTGTAAATCAAAGACACTGTGAACCAAAATACTTGGGGGAAAAAAAAAAAAAAATCAAGCTTAATTATTTCAGATTAACAGCTACAATCTGCAAGTCAGAATACTGCAATGTATATAGTAAAGGGTATGAAGCATTAATGGATTGATAAATATGTCCTTGTTTTGAGGAGTTGTCCTTATTTAGCAACCTAACTTAATTAACAAAACTTAGATTTGTTAAAGCACGTTTCCTTGCTAGGTCACAAAGACCATTAAAAACTCATGGAAGTGGCAGATGCCATGCAGTCCATTAGTAGCAGGATTGTAAAGCTGTTCTTTTCCCCCTTCCATTCTCATAAATGTATTTCTCTCCTTTACGATATGACCTAAGAGTCTCCTATGTCAGAGCTTTTTCCATCTACACTTTTCCAGAGCCTCAGAAAAAATGAGAATAGCTGGTCTTACTTGAAAACTAAAAGCTTTGACAGAGTTCTCTCTGGAATGATGAAAACTCCCACAGGTTCAAGAAAACAATTGGTAAATACAGGTTTTTACTTCCATAGAATACAATTTGTTAAATACAAGTGTTCACTAACGGAAAGTGTTTTACTGCTGCAAGTACAAGTCTGCTTGAAAGAGAATGAGGTTGACACCAAAGAGAACGTGCGTGCAGCAGCACACACATACATGGAGCGAGGTAAATAAAAGGCATGTTTTGCCGGTTTTGCACGCCTTCATGAAGAGTTGCATCATTTCAGTTTATCCATCTACAGCGGAGAAAGTCACATCTGTATTCAAACTCTACTTGACTCTGGCAATGCACCATTTTCTTCTACATAAAAATCCCATCAAAATGTCAGCTTAGACTTTTTACCTGAGCTGTCCAGCAGAAGAAACAGTGACCCGATGTTTATTTTCTTTTTTTTTTTCAATAATGCCTCACAACTTGAATCTCTTTTAATACATACTGGATGTTGGGGAAGAGGGAGATAGTCTTCTTGGAAAAAAAAAAAAAAAAAAAAAAAAAGCAAATAAATCATGTAACAGGAATGCTCATAAATTCATATTTATATTGGAAGTAAAAGTAAACTCACCAAAGATTATTTACTGCCTTTTATAATGTATGTGACTATTAGGCCTTTAGATTTTATTAGCATTGTGAAAGAACTATATTTTATGTTCAAATATTTAAATATTTGTAGAAATCAAATGCAAAAATATTGTAAATATTAAGCATTCGATTACTTCAAGTTATGTAAAAATTCATCTAAAAACTTCCTGCCTGCAGAACAATACATTGCCAAGATCTGAAGTTTCTGCTTTACCAGTGAATCCAATGAATCTGACTGCTTTATCTGGAGTCTAAATGAAGAAATGTATGCATTTCCCACAGAAATGGGAGGACAGCAGCTGACACTCGGAGCGCTGACCACAGGACAGCTTCGAGGATTAATAATGAATCACTCAGAGGAGCAGAATATAAAAGTATCAGCTCTAGGAATGGGTTTCTCAAAGACATTTCTTTCTCAAAGACATTTCTTTCTCAAAGACATTTCTTTCTCAAAGACATTTCTTTCTCAAAGACATTTCTTTCTCAAAGACATTTCTTTCTCAAAGACATTTCTTGACTATTTTCCCGCTAACCAACACTCCAGCATAGACGGTCACCTCCCATAGTTGTTTTTCCTGAAAATTAATTTCCAACACCTTACAGCAGCCCATGTGGCTTTGAAACAGCCACCCAGTTTTGAGACGAAACCATAATTTCTGGATCATTCACATAGCAGCCACCCAGAGTGCTGGGATTAGCACAGACTCGTTCTGCGAGGAGGAGGAAGAAGAGGCAGGAAAGCCAGAAATGACCAATGCCTTCCTCAAAATCAGTAGAAACTGAGACTTGGTGATGGCTTCCAGTAGTGCTGTGGAGAGGACGCGTGAAGATTTCTTACGCTCGCTAAGTCAATGCGATCACAGCGTTGTTCTTTCCTAATGGACACCAGGATGATGGTGGAAGATGAAGGTGAATATAGACAATGTGAGCTGCTTCAGTGAGTGCATTCAAAATAAAATGAACAAAAAGTGTCATATGGGTACAAAAGCAAGAAGATGCAAGTTCAGACAGTACCCTGCAAAATAAAGCAGGAAAACCTGCTTTATTCCATGTATTCATTTAACATTTCCAAGTGTTCAGGCCACCAGAATGATCAGGACATAAAAAAAGCTTTCTTCTTCTACACGTAGAGTTCTGGTGCTTTTGAGCTGTTCTGACACTAGCTCTATCCAAAAATAATGTTAACAACAATAAAACTTCAGCTTTTCAAACCACATTGCTCTTTGGGCTTATGCAGGAGGATGGAAAAGTATTCTTGATTTTGTGTTATTTGAATTGACCCCTATCTGTGCCTGCTTGCCTTAAACAGCCAGCCGTGATGCTACTTTATTTTTCAGAGCTTCAATAAAGAAAATGCTTCCATTTCGTAAATTGTAGTCCTGCAATTGATAGCACATTGAATGTGGTTATTTCTTGCTTAAATCAAATCAAATACATACCTTACGGTCAAACCAGCCATTTTCATGCGACCCTCCAAACCTGAAAGGACAAATTTCAGTGAGAAACATTCTGTATGGTCTAACTTGATTGCAAAGACGTGTGCCAAAGCCCGATGCAGTCCAAGGGTACGACTGGGGCTTGTTGCAGCCCTCCCCAAGGAGTTAGCAATGAACCCTATCAGCTCGGCCATCGGTGGGTAGATTTCTACACACAGAATTACCGAAAGCTCCTACCATTTCCCCATTTCCAAAATATTTCGTTTTACATTGTTAAGACCAACAATAGCATTTAATTAGTTCTCTTCTCCATAACTCCTCTAACAGACTTTTAGCCATGGGCTCAAGTGTAAAACATTTTTAATTATGCAAGTTCAACCCAACAGTGATCTAAAATGATATAAAATTTATGAAAGAGTGAAGAACCAGCAAGTATGAGAGATGTTTTGAGTTTTGTGCTTAACTTTGCCATAGATGAACAAACATTGCCTTTCACAAAGTTTTTCTGGCTTCCTATTTAACTGACAAATTAGTTGCAGAAAATATTGATTTGAGGAACAGACAGCATTCATTTTTCTGTATATTCCTTACCAACATTCCATTAAAATGAATTCTGAAAGCAGAACTTCCAGAGGTATAGTTGTGTCCATACTAAGCTGGTGAAGAAAGGAGAAATTCTGTCTCTAGATTTTTCATTCTCTGCCTCATCTCCCTTTCCCTTTACTTTAGGGTCCAGCCAAGCAGGGCATCTTCTAGACAGCAAAGCAATGTGGCATTGCTGCGTGCCAAGGGGTGCGCAGCGACAGGTGGGCACTGACTTTTTCCTAGAGTAAAACAGTTTGTTCACTAGGAAAAAAAAATTACCTATTTCATAATAGATCTGACAAGAGGAACTTCAAACTTTGCCACCTGCCACTATTAAAGATTCTTCCCAGCACATCCACATTTCCCTGGGAGCTCTGAGATTTCCTTATGTTTCCTTTCCTTTTTATTTTTTAAATACCACAAGCCTTTATAGACTCTGAAATTATCAGGAACACTTTTGCCTGATAATGAATGCAGCTGTGGAAAACTCCCCCTTCATTTAAGTTTCAAAACATGACTTTAGAAGCCTAAAACTAACTCCCACCGAGTTTCATAATAAGTGGGGTATGCAACAGGCTGGCAGCCCCCGTGCTCTGGAAGCTCACGAGCATGTTGCTCTACTTAAAATGCTGTCTGGGTATGGATTCATAGCTTGGAGTATCTGAAATGAACCCTGGGTTTTATGCTCACCTTGCTATTTAATGACATGGGAAACTTCACTCAGATTAATGCATGTTTATACATTTTAATTGTATATTAAAATGTGGTTTGTGGATACATAAGAAACATCAGTGGCATATTAACTTACATTAGCTTTAACAAAAAACCCACAACATTGACACATTTGCAATTATTCTGCAATTATATGGAAATTACATTACACACTAATTGCTCTGACAGGTGCCTAATAGCGTCTCTAACTAGGGGGGTAAGAATTCACCCATGGGTATGCTCAATTATTGTGCTTGACCACCTTTTGCCTCTCCTTAAAGCAATGCAAATATGAAGCAGCAATAACAAGTTTCTGTTCTGCTGGGTTGGTTTTTTTTCCCCCAACACAAATCAGCAGGCTCTTTCCTCCCTGCCCGCCTCCGTGCAGCCCTCAGCTCTGAGCCGCTTGCCTTTGGCAGCTCTCCCACATCCCTAAAAGCTTCTCCAGGTTTGTTCCTCAAGCACCTACGGTCAAAACTCCAGCAGCTTTTTTAGCAAACAGAGCCTAAGGAGGGGACCTGACCGTGCCTAGCATACTCCACGGTGCTCAGTATAACTGTACGAGCACTGGTAACACTCAACAGAACCTCCCACACGTACTCCAGATACAAGTGATCTCCGTTCAAGTACAGATAGGCAAGCCACCATCTTTTTTGTGTGTTATTTATCTCTGTTATTATGGAGACTCTCCTTACTAGACAGCCATGCCATGAGGAAAAGGAACAGTCTTGCACTTTTGAGAGGTCCTGGGCACTAACTGGTAAGAGTATTGAAGCTAACTGGCTGTAGAATTGATGATGCCAGTGGAAAACGCTGCCAATACAGCCAACAAATACGCAAGAAATACAATTTTACCCTCCTGACAGGTTTGCCATAGGTTGGCCTAGGACAGGACAACCTCATTTCACACCCACCTGCCAGTGCCACAACCTTCCCTGGGCAGGCATTGGGACACTTCTGGCACAGCCCAACCATTTTCCCTGCCTGAAGGCAGAGCGCAACGAAAGGGAACAAGATACATATGGCTTCCACGCTGTTGGAGAGGGAGTCTGGGAAAAAGCTGTTGCAGACCAGTGACAAACTCTACAGGAGAGGCATCAACCCCTGTGGATCTAAAGCTCCTCACTGCTGCTGTTCAGTGAAAACTGTTACATATTTTCAGATTAATTTCTCATCGTTAGACTAATGTTATTAGAGGTGTAAGCTAAACAGTAGGTAAATGCACAAAGCTAAGCAAACCCAGAAGCAGCAGCCTTCCCTAAAGTAGAAACCCACAATCGCCATTTCGGCTAATCCCAAGCGCTGTGCCGTCCCTCCCAGCGGCCCGGTCTCCCGGGTCCTTCCCCACTACAGCCTTCTACAAAGTGAAATTTGATGTACGCACTGTAATACAACCCCCATATGTTTAATATAGTCTCTTTGTGAAAATGCTCTCCAGACTTGTTTGCAAACACTACAACACCAAAAAACAAATGCCAACCGCTGCATTCCAATGAGAACGCTGCCTGTAAAACGGTGACCTTTGTTTTATAGACAGCCATCCCCAGCTGTTAACCAGGATTATCTATACATCCCTAGGTGTATTTCATCTGAAATGCAAAGCATTTCTTTATTGCACGTAGGGCTGACTGGGAATAAAATGAGTTTGTTTCCCTGTGACTGAAAGCCATTTGCATGACTTTCAGATATTTAGAGGTGATTTACACCTTCTGCATTCACATCATGGATAGATAAACAGGAAAACTGTAGTGGGTATGACAATTACTGTCTTCAACATCTGTTTTACCCTAAAAATAATCTCACGTAAAAGAGATTCTACCTTATTAGGGCTGATCTAATTTTCTGTTTCTTTAATGTTTGCTTTCAATAGCACAAGATTCATCTTTTGTATCAGGCAAAAATGGATTATGTTGATATATCAGTTGGTCACTGGGGAGGATACACAGACAACATTTTACAGCGTACATTATACATCACACTACTCTTATAGAGAAGTTAGATGTTGACCTCTGTTCTCTGACAACAAATATTAATTTTATGGATAATTTGACCTGTGAAATTCAACTCAATGCATGTCTCCACTGCAGTTAGACAGGGCACCGGCATCTTCATGGCATACTGACATTCATTTTAACGTAGCCAGCTAGAGCAGGGAGAAGGAACGTACAGCTGCAGACTTCAGTGCGTGTTGCACACCGAAGCCTATGCCACCAAGAACTCACCCAACAAGCAAGCTCACCCTAAGCAAGCCAGGTGAGGTAAGCTGTGCTTCATCGGCTGCAGTCAGAGCTCAGGTGCACAGATTGACCACAGAGCACGGTGAGGGCAGCTCTGCCGGGACAGCGGTGGGGTGGCTCGCTCACCTGCAACTCCAGTCCCTTCAACAGAAGCACTATTCAGTGTCAGGAGAATGGGGATGGTAACAGAAAAAAAGTCATTGAATCCACGGCCCTCCCCGACTTCCTTGGAGCACTTCTTGTGTTTGAAAATAATTCAGGCTTGCTTTAGCTATCCTATAATTATAGTGATTCATGATTAATTACAGTACTTTAAAAATGCACTTGAGGGATACCTCTGATGCCAAAACCTTTTTCTTTACAGGAAATGTCTACAGTGGGCAAAGACCGGGACAAGTATTCCACTAGTTTATGCAACTGAGGGGTCTGAAAACAAAAATACACCACGATCTTTATTTGGAACACATCCAAAATAAGTAACTTGGACCAGTTCTCATCCTTTACTATTTGGAGAACTATCTTGCTCTGCTATTCTACCTGGCAGCCTTCTTACCAGATCAGTCTTAATCCTACACAAATGACTGTGCTACGTTGCAGTTGCACTGAGTTCAGAACATTTTGTTTCCAATTTCCTCCTCACCACCTTGTTTATGCTTTGGGTATTCATATTCAGAAGCTGAGCATTCTTGCCAAGCTTACTCCGGGGACTTCTAATGGCTCGGAAGCCTCGTCTTTGCTCCTAACGCATTCACAGATAAGCTCTGCAAAGCAGGCATTTACAGCTAGTCTTTGCCTCAACATTAACTGAAGACATAACACAAAACTTTGCCTCAAGCTCCACTCTGCTACACATCCAAAGAGAGAAAGATTATTTAAAAAACAGCTAAAGTGAACACCTGTTGATGTTGTTTAGTAAGGGGGGGCTATGGTGGCAGCTTCTGTAAGAAGCTTCTAGAAGTTGTTTCCCCGTTGTCCAGTGGACTCGGCTGGGCCTAGGGCGGACCTGCTGCTGGCCAGGGCCGAGCCGATTGGTGGCAGAATGTTCTGTGATAACGCCTCTGCGATAACTATTTAAGAAGTGGAAAACAGAGGAAAAAAAAAACAAAAAGGAGAAGATGTGAAGACTCTGAGCAGGGACAGAGAGGGGGAGGCACAAGCCTTGCGGCCCTCACCCTCTGGCCTTCCGCCGGGCGGCCGTCTCGGCCCAGCCCGGCCCAGCTGCAAGAAGTGGAGAGGAGACGAGATGTGGAGAAAACCTGAGAGGCGTCTGCCTGAGACAGTTGTGAAGAATTTCTTGTGAGAAGAACAGCTGCAGACACCAAGGTCAGTGAAGGAGGGGGAGCGGTAATGCTACTCCTGACCAAGATTCCCCTGCAACCCGTGGTGAAGAAGGCTTCAATGACTTCAGAATACCTATTTTACTACTTCATCTATAATTTCACACTTTTATCAGCAGTTCCACTTACGTTCAAGCTGGTTTTCTCATGTTCTCTTTGAAATTGTTTCTTTCAACAGGTACAGCATTTCTATCATCTGCTGCTCAGACGGTGCACACATCGTGTGATTCACTAAGCTGTACTGGGAAGATCCAAGGTGCAAAAATTATGAGAAGGGGGAGGGAGAGGAAAAATAGTCTTGATAATGTCCTTGTCCCAGATTTTACCATTCTTCAATTCAGAAAGCTAGCAGCAGTTGGAAATTCAGTCTTTCATGCACACCAAGCCATCCATTCAGTATTTCGAAAATGAACAATATATGTCCAAAAAATGGGAGACGCATGGAAATGGAAACACTTCTGCTTGAAGTGTTCAATATTTCTGAAGAATATTTTCAAAATTCTTCCATATGCTTCTCATATACAATACCGTGTAATTAATTGAAGAGTGCATTAAAAGTAAAAAGCACCATATGTACACTTACGTTTTAATACACGTGAGAAATTACTTCTGTATGAAGAAAAGCCCTGAAAGCTCCCACTGTCAGGCTTTGAATCTGTGAACACGCATTAAAACTCTTCAGGCATTGGCCAGCACTCACATTGCTTTTTCAGTCTCCCTTGCATGCATTTTAATATACAAAAATTAAGATTTGTAGCTTAACACGTAGAAGAACTCCATGATATGGTGAATTTACGAATTTTTACTTGAACCACATTGCAATGAGCTTTCGGGAAAAGCAAATGTTGAAGTGCTATGGGTTTTCTCAGGCGGCAGATACAGCTTCATTACTGTACTGTAGGTCCTAACTCCCTGTTAAAATCAGAATAACTGCTGGAGGTGATGCCTTTGGAACTGGATGAGGCTGAAGGTACAGCACCCACCAGCTCTTTGGGACCGACAGATGTGTATGATCCGTCCAGCTTTGTCACCAGAGCATCTTAAAACTTGTGAAGCATTTACCAGCCAACAACTGATGTCTGTGACTTCATTAGGCAAGGATCTCCTTTTGCCTGCAATAAGTTCCTGCTCTTGGAAGATCAGCAAGCATTTGTGAAGTCAGAAGCCTTGTGTGCAACATGGAGATATATAAATTTCACTTCTCATGCCAGAGAAAACTAATATTGCACTCCCCAAAATGCAGTATTCTTATAACAGCACTCTTACTTTCTAAAATCTGTATTGATCAAGACCCACAGATTAAAATCCAGTACTTACAGCATGATATTTTGATATTACACAATGCAGAGGGCATGACTCCAACAGGATTCCTGCAGATCCAGTGTAGAGCCCTGCAGAACTCCAGTTTGTTTGTAAATATGGGGTATATATTTATCAAATTATACCAAATGGGCCATATTACATCATAAGGGCTGTGACTGATAACCAACAAGGGCAGTCACTGATAACCAACTGGGAAATAAGTTGTCTGTGGGAGAAGTATAGGAGTACTGATATGTATGTTCAGTATAGTCATTAGAAGGCACGGGAAAACAGATGTCTATTCCTGTGCTTACAAAGAAATAAAGACAAGAAAGATGACTTTGGAAGTAGGAAAATCAGATGTAACTCAAAGATCAATAGAAAAGCAAAGACTTAAATTAGAAAGACCGTGACACTAATGAAGGGTAATACTGTCTTCGGCTCACAGCAGTGAGAATGGGAACTCTAGGACGCTGGTAATCAGGTTCACAAAATGAAAATCTAAACTTTCCATGCAAATGGAACAGCAATCAGAATTACTCTGAAAAATAAATTTGTGTCAGAGGCAAAATAAATCAAAAGCATTAATGAGAAAATTAAAGGAATTGAAGGAACTAGCTGTAAGGCATTCAAATTTATCTTTTTTATTAAGAAAAGTAGTCCTGTAGGAATGTCAAAAAGTAAATAACATAGCAGAGTATCATTACAGTAAAGCTAATTTAATGCTACATTACAGTATATCTAGTTTGACTACTCTACATCTCTGTCTGTGCTTCCTAGTAGTTAACGAAAAACAAGCAAAAACACGTGTATTACAATCATGGAAGATAGAAAGCTCCTCACAGATACAACCTGGATCATGATAGCAAGATGTCTAAGCAGAAGATAACATAGAATTAGCCCATTCCTGAGCAAGCTCTTGGACATCTACTTCAGGCTCTGAAAGCCCCAGATGTCAGAGACAAATATCCATTAACTTCCACAGATTGCACACAGATGCGTCAGTAACTATAAAATAGCTGCATACACAACGGTTTGGATGAACTGTTTGTATGGACTAGTTAAAATACCTCTCAAACTACTAAAAATTATGAGGGAAAGATCCACAGCGTCCTTAGAGGAGGTGTGAGCGCCACACCAATCTCCCACCAGCTGGGCTGTGCTTTGGAGGCATTTAGCTCAGGCCAGAACAAGCCTTGTCAGAAGCTAGTCAGTCTGTATTTAACGCAGTTTATATATGTGAAAAATATCCACAAAGTCAGGTAAAAACATGTAACTGATTTCATCTGAGAATGAGATAAAAATATTTCATCTAAGCATTAGATTTCTGACACAAATACTTTTAAAATATTCAAACTTAAGTTAACTGTAAGTTGAATGATGTATGTGTGAGGTACAAGTGGTTGCTCTCAGTACAAGAAGTAAAACCAAGACGTGAGTTCTGGTGAAGAGAAGAGCCTTCGGCAACTGAGTGACAGGCCCAGAACAGAAAAACAGAAGGACCGCTTCTTCACCTTCCATTACTGAGAACAGCGAAGGGTCTGGACAGTTCTCAAGTCTTGAAAAACAATCATTTAAAAGATTTACCTGAGCAGTACTCGGTAATTCAAAATTGGAGAGGGTTAAGGGAAAAGCTACAAAAACATACTAAGGGATGAGAAAGTAGGACCATAGAGAAAGATCTGCAGAGGTCAGACTACTTAGTTTATCAAAAAGGAGGTGAAAGGGGAACTTTGATCACAGTTTAAGAGCCTAAAAGGATAATGAAAATCTGCTACAGCAAGCACTTCAATTTAGAGATGCGCGTATATCAATTTCCAGGGGTCACAAGTGGAAAAGTGCCAGAATCACACAGGAAAAAAGAAACTCTTGTAGTAATGGTGTGGATAATTAATGACTGAAGAAAGTTACCGAAGGTTCTCATGGACGCTTTATTGCCAGAGGTCTTTCACATAAGACAGTGTTTCTCTGCAAGAAATATTCCAGCTCAACCTGAGTTATTGGACCTGAAATAATTCCGAGAAATTCTGTAGCCTATGTTGTGCACTGCTCAAACGAGAGGGATCCCAACACAAAACGCATTTGCACTCATGTTTTTTTTTTCATTGACTCTTAGAAAGTGCTCAGAAACACTCAAGGTATGGAGTATTTCCATTAAAAAACTTGTCACGGCTAACAGTGCGAGCGGCTAGCTGCAAGTAGGCAAACATTCTTGCCGCTGCTACAAAAGCCGTATTACTCCTTTCTGAACAGATTCAGAGACAAGCATCTGATGACCAATTTCTGTCCCTCAAAATCCATCTCTGCTCCTTCCAGAAGGTCAGGGACCAGATCTGATCCAACCTCAGTAACAAAGATAATTACCACGTTCAGAAACACGCAGGTTGCCAAAGTACACTCCTTTCCCACCATCTGCTGCCTTGTCTTCTCCACCTCCCCAAAACCACCTCTGCTGCACGAACGACAGCCTGGCTGAGATCTGATACGGTTTGCTAAGTAACTCTCCCAGCAGCGGCTGCACAGTTGGCTATCACCAGCTCCATCCAACTCAAATTGCATTGCACTTAATTGATTCATTAAGGTAATTACTACTGTCATTTCGTGTGCTCATTACAAACAACAACAAATTATTCAAAATAGGTTTTTCTCTTCTGAGCAACTGTATCAAATATATTAATCAAAAGTTGGTTGGCTGTTTCATTCGCTCATTATCTACATGCCATTTATATAACAAAAAGCAAATGAACGAGCAACTTGCCATCAGTTGGATATTTCATTTTCTCCTGATGAGTTCTAAAATTTGTAAATTAAACAAGCAGTGGTACTCCTGATTTGTACAAGGAAGGTTTTGACCCAAAATACATTTCATTAATGGGCAAATCTGCTTTATATCCAACAACTTGTCAGTTTTAAAAAACTCTGCCAAAGGCTATTATTGATGGTAGAAGGCAAAACTGGAATTTTCACATTATACAGAAGAAAAATCACACCAGCCATAACAAAATGGTTATCTAAGAGTGAAAAATACTTATATATGAACGTGATCTAAATTCAAGAACCACCCTTTGCCCAAAGAAGCACTTCATACGCCACAACTTATCAGGTAGGTGCAAAATTACCACGTGATTTATATAAATTTCTTTATACTATATCCCTGAATTTGGTATCCTCTGTCAGCACAGCAGATGATTAAGGTCTGCAGACTACAGAACAAAGCAACAAAGTGGTGCCATAGTCATTTAAATCAGAGCAGCTGTGAATAATTCCCTTTACGTCAGCAATGTGTTTCTGGCAGCTGATGTACCACCATCCAGGTCTCCAGTTGTGTGTCAGCCTCCTCATTTAAAATCCACACAGGAGATTCAGCTAGATACTCACAGAAAGGTCTTAGCTGACAGTGATTCCCTCTGTTCTGAAGATTAGCAAATTAAAAGAATCGTGTGAGTGACTATTCCCTCTAAAGAGGAAACATTAATTCTTCACAGAATTAACTCAATGCATTATTTATTTCTTGCTGTGGTACTACTCATGTTTTCTCAAAATGGGATTCAAGCCAAGGGATGCTGCTAAAAGCCCATCAGGACACCATGATGTGCTGCAGGTGCTCATTGGTTTACACAGCTCATTTTACACCATCCTTCGATTAGTCCTAACGAGTCACCTCCACTGCAAAGGTGATGTTCTTCAGTTCCTCGGGAAGCACCAGAATACCAATTTCCAATTATCTTTGGCCTTGTAGATGACAGAACCAGCTGCAGTAGCAGAGACTGTTGTATCACCTCAGGTCGACCAGCGCACATGGTACCCCAGGTTGCTGAGGCTCTCCTGGACGCGTCAAGGAGCAAGACAGCGACTGTCCAGAGGCCTCACACCATTCACACGCCTGGCTGTCTTGTGAAGGCCCTACCTGCAGACAAGAACAAAAGGTCTGCACTTGATAGGACAGCCAAGGGTTTGCGTGCTCTGAGGGGCTGTGGGGCTGGCGGAGGGGCACACTGCCCATTGACACCAACGAGCAAAATAGCACATCGTCTGCACGCCTGCCTGTGCACGCAGAGTTGCACTTTAAATGATGTTATGCTTCCATTTTCCCAATTTTTGAAGCAATCCACAGAGCAGCAGAGTTCAAGTGAAGGAGAGAAGAGTCAGGAGGGTGAGCGTGAAAGTATTGCAATGAAGAGGGATGAAATGAAGAATAAAAAGAGATGGCCCGATGTGACAGATTGGCTGTCCTATCAGTGATGATAGTTTTTCTACAAATCATCAGAGCTCCTGCCTTGAAGACAGATTGTCCAATTCATCTTTGTGGGAGCACCACCGAGACTCCAGGGGAAGGAGAGAGGCATCCGGGAGCAGCCCGATACAGGGCCAGGAGCCAAGACGGGAAACAACAGCTTTGTCCCGTTGACACCCAGGATGTTTGCAAAACAGTTCTGGCAAATTGTTACTTTCTCATCCTCTCATTTCTAATAAGCTAATCATTTGAGGGAAATTAATTACAGCAAGAAGCAGGGCAACGGTAACAGATAATAACATTAGTAACGCTGCTAAACGCACAATGGTGTTGGTGTTTGCGCTGGCTGGGAGCAGCAGCCGAAAGCGTTGAGAACAGACAATATTTCTTTGCCTGTTAAGACAATTTCTTGTTTTTCAGGGTTATCTGTGAAGCAGCAGATCTGGACTCTATTAACTCCGTGCCTGACACATTGTTTATAAGAGATCCTGAAAGCTTTATCCCTTCATATTGAGTGCTTCCTTGGAGAAAGAAATACTCACTCAAAGAGCTGTAGGTCATGCAATTATTATGAATGGGAATACCAAACCATAAAGAATATTCTAACACTGTTCATGTTGTTCAAAGAAAGAGAATAACAAAGTAGCAAAGCTTTGTTTAAATTTTCTTTTTTCCAATATAATCCAAAGAAATCTCACACTGTCACCAGGGCCATGATGTTACCAGATAACGCTGAACAAAATACTAGGCATGTTAAATTGTACCGTGAAGTACCTAGAGAAAGCATATTTTTTGCAAATAGATGTGTAAATAATACTCTTTGAGGGTACAAACCATATATTGAGAGGGAGGAGGCATTTTGTACTCGCTAACAGGTCATGTATCATAGCATGACACCATAGGAGCTGTCTTAATTATCACAATATTTAAATTTTTTTGAATGTGTTTGGTTCATTAAAACATTAGCACATATGTAGGTATGTACACAGGAGCACCAATATCTCATAGCTCAACACCAATACCACAGAGCTCAAAGGCAGATTCAGCCCTGTACTCCATTTTCAGCACAAGCCAGCTAGGGAAGTAGGTAAGACCAGGGCACACGTGTGGAGACTTCCCTAGGAAATTCTCCAAATTCTCTATGTTTTGTAGCACAGCATTAAGAAGTAGTTCTTTAAAAATCACATACCTCTGGATTCTTTGCCGACGCAATGCTTTAGTGCAAGTCATCTTGGGCAAGTGATGGATTAATGAAGAAAAACATCCGAGGTTACGGTGACAGATTTGCAGTTTCCCCTTCTTACAGAGGATCAGAAATTAAGTAGCAGGTTTACAGACACCATGGCCCTTTCTTTCTTGTCAAAAGAAAAAAAAAAAAGCCACAAACCAAGTCTAATCCCACTTTAGGAAATAGAGCTTAACAATATTTACTTTAGGAAAACAGTTGAAACCTTGATTTAAATAGTGAAAATTATGCATGTTCTGAAAAGACTTGCTAGAAGTCTTTGAAAATAAAAGGGAAAATTAGACAGTATAATGTATTTAGACTTTCAAGCCTCTTTTACAGACCATTATGAGAAAGCACCACAAAAACAAATTGAAAAATGAGGGTAAAATGAAGCCATACTGTGGTTAGAATCCAGTTAAGAAAAAAAAAAGTGAGTAGGAGTGAACAGCTGATATTCAACAAGGCGAGCAGAGATGTTTTCCAGAACAAGTACTTGCATTTAATATGCAATTGGTTTGGAAAAACACTTTAGGGATAAGTGCATGTCTGAGCAAAAGTAATATATCTATTTTCCCTGTCAAATTGACACATCATACATGAGCTTTCTCTGCTTGTATGTGATGAAGAGAAGTCTTTCACCACTGAAAGACAGAAGAAAGCATACTTTCACAAAGTTTTCTTTTTTTGTATTAATATGTAAGACAGAAAAAAACCAACAAACTAGACCAGTCACCTATGTGACTGCAGGCAGCTAACACACCATCGCACATTTCCATTTGTTACAACCAAGCCTAAGCAGAAAAGCCGTGCTGGAACAGTCCAGCTGTTCAGAGGATAACAGCACAGATGTGTTATGGGAAAATACGCTGTGACCAGTCCATTTCTTGGAAGAAAAACATGCAGTGCTACTTGAGGCTACGGTCTATGATCAAGTCATTAAAAAAAACACCTAATAAATGTCATTACTGTTGCAATTATTTATTATTATGATTATGCTGATCTCTCCCTTGAGAATTATTTCCAAGGTAACTAGTGAGAGGAGAACAAATCATATGCGCTGGCTGGCTTTCTACTTGTTTCCAAGGTAAGATAAACTTAGACAATCACCACTTCTTGATCTTCACGTGTGAGGGCTGGAAGCAAGCCAACAGCTTATAAGAAATTATGGTCAACTGATTCATGAAGTAGCCAAAACAACAAGATCTACTGCCCCCACGCATGCAGAGCTAAGGCAGACGGCTGTATCCTTCAATCCGAGGGCACAGGTGTGCCAGCATGGTATTCAAAAGAAAGGAAAAATCAGGCGTAGCTAAACAGAAGTACAAAGGCAAGAGGTTCAAAACAGGACACTGACAAGAAACGGTTAGAAAGAAGACATGAAAGAGCAGCAGGTGAAAACAGACCTGGAAGTCTTCAGAAAAGGAAGCATTTTACTGGTTCTGTGTAGTTTGAGGCAATTCAGTGAAACACACTGGATGGTGTTAAGATAAAACACTCTCACCTGTTGGCTAACCGCTTAGGTCAAAAGAGGTCATCTTCTCAAAGCTTCCTTATTATGCTGCACTAAGATGACTTCAGGCAACTACCTCCAGCTTCTAGTTGACTTTTCTCACCCCATTCCTCAGCTCTTTGGCCAGGTTCTGGACTGTAGCATGATATTTTAGCAGAAAAGCCATCAGCAGTGGGACAGCTCGTTCCAATTGTGTGGCCAAGATATCTCTCAGAGTCTGCAATGGTCAGCCTCAGGGTGAAGAAACCTACAACAGAATAACCCTTCCATGGCCAGATCAAAACATGGTTATACCAAGCCAAAACAAGACCATGTCCTTGTCATCTCGAAACATCACATCAGCCTCCAAGTACTTTTTCAATTTAAAAATTTTTTTCATTCATCCCTGTCCTGCCCTGTTGCAAGTGTACATGCCTTGAACTGGGAGGTCATGCAGTAGTCTTCATGGGAAATGTCCCAGCCTTTCAGCTTTAGAGTTTCTTCTGAATTACAGTTCTTAACATTTTTAGAGAACAAAATACTTTGTGCATAAGTAGACAGAAGTTACGATCACCTTGACTGTTCACAACAATCACATTATTATAAAACCAATTGCACAAATCAAATGTCTTCCACTCCAGGACTCTCCTGATGTCATTGCCTCACATCACCTGACATCCATTTCACTCTTTTTTTTTTCCCCCCTTAGCTGCATATGAAAGACATGTACAGACACACACACGTGTGTTATTCTCATCTTTTACCTATGGGTTGTGTGTCTTGTTCTCTTTGTTTATCTTTTCTCCTTTCCACCTTCCACTTTTCCTTAATTCTGCTTTCTTACACTGCACTTTCATCCCCTCTCTATTGTCTCCCAGTTCTCTCAAAAATATTCTCTTCCCACAGCTACAGGCAAAAAAAAAAAAAAAAAAAAAAAAAAAGCAAGAATGCAAGAGCAAAAAAAATATTGCTCATCGCGAGAGCTGGAAGGGCGACTGCATGCGAGGTGTTCCTATTGTGATAAAATACAGCTTGCTACGGCACTCTCCCTTTGCTACTTCACATGTTGTGGAATAGAAGAGCATTTTAGAAAATTGTAAAAATACTCCAAATATTTTTTTTTTGTTTAGTAAAAATTGGCACAGAGGTTTCGCAGTAGTCACCAAGATGACAGGCAGACTAAGAGCCGTCTTCACAGGATCAGCACACAAGACTGATTTGCTGTAATAATGCCTTGAGGTTGAGATAAATAAACCAGATTTGGGGCTATTTAAAGTAAATGTTCAACCTCAAGGAAAACACGGAAACTGGCTGAGGGAAATCACATCAGCGATACAGCAGGAGGCAATCTGCCACTTGAGTTCGCACTGGCCCTTAGCAATGGGCCACCACACATTTTTGTTTTCCCATGAATTTTTCTCATTGGAGAGAACATTGTGGCCATGAGTGTTTATTAAGCTGTTATATTAATAATAGCTTCTAGCAAGAGAATTCTTGACTGACTTTTGAGCCAGTTCCAGCTAAAAATGGTGTGTTTTTTCAGTTGGACAAACCATTATTTTCCACGTTACTTTCAAAATATTATGCTTTATTATCAAGGTAAACCTCGCAACATGCTAGTGAGAGAAAAAGGCTTTTTAAAGATTAATTATTAGAGCAAGTCTAATAATTAATTTCTGAACATCACCAGCTCAAGTGGATTCATGGCACTCTTTGCATCACTTGTACCTCCTCCTATCTTTCTCCTCAAACCTTTGAGTAGGAAAGCAGGGAAAATTTAGCTCTTAGAAGGTTTTTAGATATCATTTGATAGGAACAACCTGGGAGACACCTGACATCAGTTGATTTTTTTCAAGTTTCAATGAGAAGCAGCACCGTATTACCAGTCCTGTCTAGCAAATCAATGCCGTGTTCCGTCCTGAGAAGAGAGCTTGTCCTGTACGTCACAACTCATCAGATAAAACACTCCGTTAGGATCAAAATGAAATCTACACCTGGAAGGCACATTTGAAATCTCTCTGTTCAATAGAGCAAAGACTACCTGTACAGAACTATTATCTGAGACAAGAAATTAGTGTCCTATCTGGCTCTACTGTGGAGCAATATTTCAAAGAATAGCAAGCTCCTGAATGGGTTATTTTTTCTGTGTGAATGCTGGAATTTTCTCCTGTTAGACTCACTACCACAGCCCAGCTTCACTCCACCAGACATATATTTACTCAGCCATATGAAAATCTGGTAAGTGTCATAGGGCTGACTTACAAGAGTACCATGCTCCCACATACATCATCACTTTTTTAATTCCAGGAAAATGAAATTAAACAAAATAAGTGTCTTATAGACACCTCAGAACTTACATTGCAACATTACACTTCTGCCTGTTTTGCAGCTGCTGCATTTTCTGCTTTACATGTGTCTTTCTGAGACCTGCCCTTTACAGCAGGCACTGTACAAAAAAAACCCTACTGGGAATTACTGGGGTGTGTGCATACATGTACGTCTATGCGTGCATGAGTAGATCTCAGAGCCCCAGGGTTTGTTTAGAACAAGTTTTTCTTTATAGACATTTTCTGAAAAGTCCTAATGTCCTAAGACTTAGGCGTAGTCCTGAAAACTTTAAGTCCTTCCTGAGCTTTTCTTCCTGTGTATCTCATCAGAGAGTCTGTTTTGAATTTTGAGCAAGCTCGAGGTTTGGCACTTAAGCAACAGCTACATGGAAAGCCTCTTCCATCAAGCTGACGCTTCTACAGGACACATCATCCTCCTTCTCCCCTTCCTCTCCATCAGAGCTACCAGCTCATCTAAGTTCACCTTGCAGGTACCATCAGACCAGCCATGCTGGTCTGATGACCTTTGAAGGTCCCTTCCAACTCTAACCATTCTATGATTCTATGCCTGACTGGGTTTGTACAAACCAAGACACTCATCTAACCCTAACTTCTCAAAACTCCATGCATGACTTCTGATTTCAATAGACTGAAAAGAAAATAGAACGGAAATGATGCTGCTCTGAGAATTAGAAGAGCTGTACTGAGTTTTTCTGCTCTGACACGTTACTTGTGTCAGATATTTGGATGTTGTGTTGAGGGATATGATTTAGCTGAGAAGTGTTGGTGACGGTTGGACTGGATGATCTTTTAGGTCTTTTCCAATCATGATAATTCTGTGATTCTGTGATACTTCTGCCTTTAAAAAAAGACTTCAGCTGCTTGTTTCTCCTTCCACTGCCACCTTTGGTGGAGGGAGATGGTGCCTGTTGGTAAGCCTAGGTGCAGGGCCCCATAGCCTGGGCAGGCAGGCATCCATCCATGCTCTGGGGTGAAAACATGTTACAGACCCCAAAGGAAAACAGCAAATCTAATGGCAAACTGCTACCAAGCAAACAGCACACCCAAAGCATTAAGAAAAGAGGATCTCACAGCATCGCCCCAAAATGCTTTCCCAAACACAAAAGGACTGGTACCATAGTGAGAACTGCCATGTAAAGCAACAACACGATCTCTTCTGATGAGACTCGTTAATCCCCTCTACAGAGCTGCAGCAGTGCCAGGCTCTGCAGCGGGAAGACGGACAGCAAGGAGACATCACCCGCACCTTTCAGCGATCTGCACATCCTGCCTTTTGCCCCGTCAACACCAAGACACATAGTTACTTCACAACTTTGTGCTACTTAAATTAACAATTATTACTGAAGTAATTTTCTGAGGTGTTGAGGTCAGCAAAGCACTGGGAAGAATGATGGCTAATGAGCAAGCCATCGCTACCGCAAAATGAAAATTGCCACAAGGCAGTGGAGAGTATCGTATGAAAATTGGCCATAAATTCACAACTGCCAAACAGTATCTCTCATTTCATGAAGGGCAGGGGGTTTGGTTCAGAGTTTTTTTGAAAGACTAAAGGCATATAGCTTTTGAACTGAGTCCAATCACCTGCAAACACACACTCTGAACTCGCTGTGTTCTAAAGAAAACAGAAGCAGAAAGAAGGGCTCAGTTTCACTTTTTAACTTTCCTTCTACTTCTAACTCTTACACAATTTTGATACCTAGTTTCAGCAAGTTAATGACATATCAGCTCTCAAGCAATGATTTCTCAGAGAGAAATGTGTTGTGCAAGTGAGCGCGCAAGATAGGCAGGTTGCAGTGCACATTCATAATTTCAGTTAAAAGCAAATTGTTACAGCCACAGTTGCTGAAATCCAAGAGTGGATCTGGAGTAGGGAAAAAAGGAAAAGCATTTTTGAGTGCCAGGAGTGCTCGGTCTGTTGGGCATTCACATCACCTCTGCGGTGTCAAAAGGAGGCGACACCACCATAGACACTCAAAAAGCAAAAAATCCACCCACCGCCATTTCTCCAAGTATAGTAGGTGGTGATATCAAGGAGGTGGTCCCAGTCCTTGCTTTGTCTCCACCAAGCAAATATTCACAGCAGTTCACAGCCAGTCCTAGAGTCCTAGAAATAAAGGATTTCTCTGATATTTTCATCCCAGACTATCTAGTCAATACTCTCTTGTCCCAAAAATGCTGCCCCTCTCCCGCCCATCTCCCCACAAAAGGACCAGCCTGTTTCATGGAAAAAAATGAGCCAAGCAAGGATCTCATGAAGCGGTTTGCCACTTCTATCAACAATGCAAGTTCAGTTTTCTGCGTCTAAAATGGTAAAAATAACAATCATACAGGAAGCAACACAATTTACATTTAAAAGAATTTGGTTGACGCTAAAGCCTATGGGGAAAAAAAACCACGGAGCTTCAGAACGGCTAGGAATGCTGCTCACCGAAATAAAGACTTTGAGATTAAAGGTCTTAATCCTTGCGGGAGGAAAGAAAAGAAAACAAAGAAAAAGATTAAAACAATTCCTAGGACTTTTGTTCCTAAAGAACAACAACAAAATAATAACAAAAAAAAAAAAAAAAAAGTAATGCTATTGAGGATGCAGTTTCAAAGTGGTGAGAAGTCCTAAAAGCTGTAATATATTCTGGGTAGAAAACAAATTGTCTCCCCAGTATTACAGGATTTAAAACAAGCAGATTGTGTCAGTGGATTTAGCATGATGAATCAGGTAAATTGGAGACTGAATCATCACTGTATCCCCAGGCATCTGCAATGAAACAGGAAGGAAAGGAAAGGAAAATTTAAAAAATTAGAGAAGCACCTACAGGATGCTCAGGAAATCACAGGCAGAGGCAATATTGAGTGGGGAGAGAAAGAGAAGAAAAAAAAAAAAAAAAAAATCACACTGATGTGGAATGTTCACATCAGGCTTCTTAATGAGAGGTGGTACCTGGGAGCTATGAAGGGATGGAGCCAAGGGGCTTCTGAACCTCCCAGAGCTGAGGCCAAACCCAACGAGAGACTGACTACCACAAAGCAGACCCGAGAAAAAACATGGAAGAACAGAAAGGAGCTCTGCGTAAGCGGTTAGGTGGAAATAACAGATGGAAGTTTCCAGAAATTATTAAAAAGGAATCTGAAGTGATTCTACCAGCAGCTGGAGGGCTGCTCTTCATCACCCACTGCCCCAGCCCTGAGGTGTCTCTGGGAAGGCTTCTGTACTGGCAATGCACACACCAAAAGCCCTTACCACACCAAATAAAGCTGTGTGATGACGTGACTAAGGAGTTTACTGGTGGTTTTCCTGAGTTTTCCTAAATAACTTCTGAATTTCTTGCAACAATGCATAACATTCAATAATAAAATGCCTTTTTTTTTTTTCTTTTTTCTTTGCTTTTGTTTTTCAGAAAGCTTATGTTTGATCTGTATCAACCTAACAGGAATTATTTTTTTTTCTGATTGTTTATTTGTTCCTTTTTTTTTCCAACCCCGACAGACCAGTACCATCAAGATACACATTACCCTGAAGGTAGAGACGGAAGCCTGGATGTCCTCAATTCGTCAAAATTCTGCCCAGAATAGGACATATGGGACTTCCAATGACCCTCTGTGGGGAAAACTATGGTTATTCCTTGCAATTCACGTGCAGCCATGTTTACCCCTGCATCAGCTCTGAAAGTGCCGGTCCATAATTTCACAGATCTCCCAGTCAAAGCAAAGCGACTAGGAAGCTTAAAAGAAACAAAATGTGCATTCATGCCGTTTATGTAACGGAGAGAACGTGGAAAGGAAACCAGCTCAGATCTTGTGTGTTTGAACACGGATTTCAGTGCCACTCCAAGAACGCGCGCTGAGACTGCGCCGCACCGAGACAGGGTGATTGGTGGGAGCGGGGACGCGTCCTCACCCACAGCCGCAGCCCAGCTGAGCCGCAGCTCTCCGCGGACAAGCAGCAATCACACATAAGCACTTTGGTTTAAAACTTCTCCCGAGAAGCCTTTCAACCTTCAGCCAAGCGTCAGCTCATTAGCAATAGGTCAAAGCCGCACGGTATTTAATTTCGGATTAAATATCACTCTCTCTCTCAGCGGGAAGCCAGGGCATTAACATATGTCTCGTCATGTATTTTCCCTTCCTGTTACATCTGATTAATTATGCCTCTTTCTGAAACCTTTTTCTTAGATTTTATGTGGAATGAAAACCCACGTCAACAGGGAGAGGACAAGCCGCAGGACAGAGACAGCAGCAGGGGGAAAATAATTCCCCCTCGTCCCCAAAGCTCTGCCCTCTACTTAGGCTGCAGCGAAACCAAGGGAAGGATTTTCTTTTGGTTGAATGTACCTTTCATTTTCCTAAAGACTTCTCTGATTGCAAGACTTCTCGTTAACACTAATACAGGCTAAAAACCTCCGCTCGTTTCCGTACGGACCGGCACTGGTCTCAATCACCAGTTAACACAACACACCGCAGTAATGACAGCGGCAGAGCACAGCCGTGCAAATGTAACGCCGGTAGGTACCGCCCCTTCAACTGGGAAAACCGGTTCCCTCGTTTCTCAGTTTTCCATATTTGCCACTTCTTTTTACATTTTGCACTGAATATTGTTCAACTTGATGATGGGATGTTCCAGAGCTTTTAAAGCAAAACTTGTTTTATCGTTCTTCTAGCACAAAACCATTAAAGATCTTTCGCGTTACGTTGAAAGCATTTGGCCTAATATTTCAGGGTTAAAAACATTGATTTTTCTTCTAGAAAGTTAGTGATGTTATGGATGCAGCAGCTGATGTTCACACATGAGACGTTAATGGTCAACTTGATCAAAAGTTACAGCCTCAGATTGTAATGTGCAATAGTCTCTTAGCAAAAACTTGATGGATTATACAAAAGTATGATTTAATTATTTTCATTATACCTGCAGAAACAGATTGGGTGTTCAGTAACAGCTGAGCGGAGCTTTGTAGAGCAGAGATAAATACGCCATAGATTTTCCAAAACACTTGGAGCTGGAGATGTTTGTTTTCATGTTAAAGTAATAAATACTGAGAAAGAAGCCAAAATGCATCTTTGAGAAGCAAAAAAAAAGCGTTTCAAACAAAGCAAAGCAATGTTGGGAAGGTTGCAAGCAGCCACCAGCCGTCCTCAAACTCACTCACATCTGCTCATGCACGGCCAGGCAGAGACTGTTCCTGCATTCACATCACGGGGAGGCTTTGCCCCACACAGCGCCGTTCGACCACTGGCCCAGGTTGCCCAGAGAGGCGGTGGATGCCCCATCCCTGGAAACATTCCAGGCCAGGTTGGCCGGGGCTCTGAGCAACCTGATCTGGTCGGAGATGTCCCTGCTCCTGGCAGGGGGGTTGGGCTGGGTGGGCTTTAAAGGTCCCTTCCCACTCAAACCATTCTGGGATTCTATGATTCTAAATATTTTCCTTAATTTTATTAATTATACATATACCAGAGGCAACATAAGGCCCTTTTTTCACCTTTTTTTTTCATGGCAGTAAAGCTTCTAGGATGCCCACTAAGCCTGGGAACACCACCTGCCCAGCACAGAGGGACCCACTGCTCTCACGTACCCTTCTCCGGGGGCTGATCATCTCCTTACTGGTGCCAGTGGAAACAAGAACAACCGGCATCTCCAGCTGCCCAGCCCTCCATGGCTTTGCGGATTCTTGTCACCAGCTCAGGTCTCTGCTAGAAAGAAGATGAAGTGTTTGCTGATGAGCTCCTCACGACGCCCTCTGATGTGGCAGACTGCACTGAGAGATTTTGGGCTGTGAGACAGCTCCGGAGCACAAGGGTTATGAAAATAGCAGCTTCTTCAGTTTAAACCTTGGGTTAAAGTGAGGTATCCCCCTTTTCCCTGTTTCCCAAATTGACTGCCAAGAATCTTTTTTTGCTTCTACGTGCCAGTTCCTACCCAAACACCTTATCCCTAAGAAAAAAGGAAAAGGAAAAAGAAAAAAAAGAAAATATTTTCCCTAAGCTCATACTCTTTTTTATTTTCCAGAGAGCAATTTTATTTTTCACTCGCATCTCCTGATTTATTCTGGGTCCCCGTTAAGACCAGTTGTGCTTCACACAATGATCTCTGCATTTCAGTGATCGCTTATCTCACCTGACGCCATCTCTAGAGAGAACTCGTTTAAAAGCCTGCTATTTTCATAGCACCCTCTAAAGCAAGGTGGCTTAAGACAATTGTTGCTGTAACTTTTTTAGTGTCACTGCTGAAGTTTCTGGATTTTTTTTTTTTTTTGCCAGTTCCAAAAAAAGAAAAACGCTGTTGTGACCCTAATGCACATTTCTTACGTGATGCTTTTCCTCGGGAGATGAATGTAGGCGCTCACACAGTTTCACTGCTTGTCGGCAAGTCAAGATTAATTACTCCTCTAAAGCAAGCGCATGAAGAAGTCCATCAGTCCAACAGCTGCAGCACTTCAGTGGGCAGACACAGACAAGATCTTTCTGGATATTCTCCAGTTTAATGGCTTAGGTAGCAGCGAACACTATGAATTCTGTAGATTTATGACATATTTACCTGCAGAGCACCCCATGCTGGGTAAGTCAGCCCTCAGAAACCAGTAGCCTTCTCACGCTGTCTGCACAGCGGGAAGAGCCACTGCTGTGGATGCACTGCGTGACAGTTTATTAAAAATAAATCTTACACCTGGAGGAGGAATATAAATGCTATTATCTCATCAAGCAAACAATTTTCAAAATTTTTTGTCAACAGTGTCAATTCTAATGACATCTTAGAGGCTGAGGAACAGCAAAGAATAAAACGTTGGGCTCATTCTCATTAAAAAAGAAAAAAAAAGCTAAATCTCTGTGGGACAATGGAAGAACCACATCCTGTAACATCTGCAGAGCCATGGCTGATCGATATCGTTATCGCTATTGGTGACACAGCCACCAGACAACCTTCCTCTGAGAGAAGCAGAGCAAATGTTCCTGCTGCATCTGCGCCTGGCAGAGGGCTGGGGTTAGGATCTGCTGCTCTGGTGTCCCAGCACCGCGGTGGGAGCGCATCGTCACCAATGCCAGCCTGGGGGATATGATATTGAGCCTGGTGCAAGGAGGAAGCTGAGATGGGTGTGGGAGTGCACGTACACCCCCCTGATAACCTTCCCCGCTCCGGTTGTGCCGCTGCCCTTGAGAGGATACTCAGCGTGAGCAGAAGGTACAACCAGGAAAATTAATAAGCACAGTGGGTTGAAAAAAAAATTAATTAATACTTACAGAAGGGGGATAAAAATAGAAGAAAAATCAAATAATCCCCTGTGTTTTTCAAGGAATTTGAGCACTCACGGTCCACTATGTCAACGAACCACTCTTCAACACGTCCAAGGACAAGGCTTCTCCACTGGGACGGCCATCTTCCCGCTGGGCACTCTTCGGCTCTCTTGGACCTTCCGCCTGACGATGAGCTTTGAGACAGAGATCTCGTGTAAGGCTGCAGAAATCTCTGGTCTCACACCAAAATTCCCCGACGCTCACCGAGCAAGGCCACCACGGGCATATCCCAGGTGTGGGTGCCACGGGGGGACATCACCATGGGCTTGCCGGGCAGGGACAGCGTGAGATTTTAGAGCAAAAACAGGCTTGAGCTGGACCTCTGTTGCTGGAAAGATAACAACCTTTTCCATCAATTTTCCTGAAATTAGGAGCGCTCTGCCCTAGTAAACAGAATCCTGTATAGAAAAAGTAAGAAAAAAAAACAAGAACCTTTTCTTTTGTGGAGAGGAAAGCAATCTTATTATTGCAGGCTATTATATTGAGGTTTATACGAAAAACTTCTCATAGGGAGATAAATATCCCATTAAACTAGCCATGCAGTCCCAGACCTCCTGCATTTTAACATCACCCTGGAGGTCGGAAACTTACACAATTATCTCTACATCTTATACTCTCTTATGAACCTCTACATCAAACAGGAATAGTAATTCTATTCAGGGTTGGAATGGCTTCAAGATAGGCATAAAATTTTAGCAGGAAAGGTCTTGCAATAGAAATTTTGAGAGACAGGAGTGGGTTTTTCTTGCAGATAGCCACGTGAGGGTTATATATGATTTTTTTTTTACTGTACTTCCTGATATAGTTTCATATTGATCATAAAATGCATGCATTTGAAATACTATTTCTATTTGTCCTAGTTGGATGTGTTTAAATGTGCCTTGGTTTCAACCCCATTTGTACTAAGTTGTGTGAGACTGAACCCATCCATCTCTGCATGCACAGCAAACCTTCGGAGACAGGAGAGGATGCTGGAGATTGAAGCATAGTGGGGTGTCTTCTCCAGGGCTGACTTCAGTACAGTAGGTAGTTGATTTACCTTTTCAAAGATCATCCAAAATAATAAGTATTTAAAAGATTCAGGAATTACCATCTTCTATTACTTATTATTTTAAGCAATGTCAAAGTTAACATTTGTTGAAAAAAAAAAAAGGCAGAAAAACATTTTTCCCATTGGCTTATTCTCAACCCAAAAGCAATTTTTCCAATCACAAGAAGAAATTAATTTCCACCAATTTCACTTCTCTGAAACAGCCACAAAGCTAAGAACATTTCTGCCACAGGTTCCGTTTCTTGAAGATTCAGCTTCTATTGACTCACAGCGTGGTTTCTGTTGACATAACGTGAATACAACAATCCTCTCATTTTCTCCTGGAATAGGGGCAGAAAAAAATCCACGTCTGGTTGTGTAGTCTGCCATGAAAGCGATTCAAATCACAGCTTTGTGATTTGTAAGGAGGAGCTGGAAAAACGATCATTCCTGCTGTTATCTCATAATTATTACACACTCCTTGTTGGAAAGGTTCCTGGTGAAATACTGTCTTCTGCAAAAGCCTTGCATTTAGGTCACCCCAAAGAATGGGAGAGTAATGAGGTTTCCTTAGAAGTACAGGAGCATGGCTCCAAAAGGATGCAAAGATGTGCAGTTTACTCATTTATTGCTCCAACATCTAATCTTCCAGCATAGTAAGAGCATCCATGTGGATCCTTTGAGAGAGGACTGACTTCCAACCTGCGTCCAACCTAATCACCACAATAAAGAGGAAAAAAAAAGCAGCATGGAAACGTATTGGCTAGCCATGCCCGAGCAGCAGTCTAGGCGTGAAACAGCAAGCCTGACACGAATGAATGTCTGCTTTCAGAAGAAGGAAAAAATGCCCTGTGCAGATCTGCCGTAGTTAATATCCAATTATTTCCATGTTTGTTGAAGATCACAGGACAGAGTCTGCAGCTCTGAATTCTAATTTTTGGTGCGTGTGGGGTTTGGTTTGTTTTGGGTTGGTTGGGTTTTTTTTTCTTTTTGAGTTTGGTAGGTTTTTTTGGTTTTCGGGTTTGGGGTTGTTTGGGTTTTTTTTGGTTTTGGATTTGTTGTTTTTCTTCACTGAAAAGAGGAGAGGAGCGAGCAAGGGGTCCCTCTGACATGGGGTCCTTACGGTTTTGACCTATAACTCAGATGTAAGTGTAACAGACAGTACACAAGTAACAAAAGAATTACTCATTTAGCCGCTGGGCGCCTTATTTCACTCCGCTGAGTTTCTCAGAAGAAGCTTTCCCTCCCTTTTGCAGGCAAGAGTTGTTAGGAACGCACAGCCAAGAACCTGCCTTGGTACAAGGAGTACTTTTCCTCGTACTTGAGAGACGCTGCCCCACACCGGCTCGTTAATTAGCGCAGCTTTCGCCATCCCAGCAAACATGACGCTGCAGAGGAGACAAACTCAGTCCTGCTGCCCGCAACAGGCGGCCGAGGAGCCCAGCTCACACACGCAAACGTAGGGCGAAGGCTCTCTCCAGGTGGCTGCTGTGGTCCTCTTACCAACCCCCACGTTGGCCAAGCCCCGCTTTGGGGGCAGCGCGGGAGGGGTGACCCCAGCGGAGGAGCAGGCAGATTTGTGCCAGGATCCCCGCCAAAGCCCCCGGCACCCCACGCCGCAAGGCGGGATGAGGGGTCTGCAGCGTCCCAGAGAAGCTGCCAAACGTTGAACGGAGCAGCCGGGTCCTGACGCCCCGGGTTTCAGAGGCAGCAAAGCCTCTGCTGCTACCGCTCAGCACATCTTCGGCTCCCTAGAAACGCAGATTTTCGTCCACGTTCACCAACACCTGCTCAACGACACGCAGCTAAGCCACCATCCCAGAAGCACAACTTGTTTACATGCACATATTTTCTTCAAAGAGCTTCAGGATTTAATTTTGCTTTTCACTCAGAGCCATACAGATGTGGTCCTGAGATGCCTCAGCAGCACAGGGGGAGATTTTGCAGCCTCCTGCTCTGCAGAAGGCGGGTGGGGAATTTGTGTTTCACACACAGATGCAGAGCTCTGTTTATAAGGATTATATTTGGGGGATTTGCCTATATTTTTGTTTACTCTTGCTTTAGAAATTCAAAAAGCCATCTGAAATCTTAATACAATTCACTATTAATTGCTATTATGTTTTTCTATCACCAGATGACACACATTTCTACCTTATTTTTCTTTTTGTTGGTGTTTTCCAGGATTACTTTCTCATGGCATTTACAGTGGCAGTGTCACATCACACGTTTCAGGGTGCACCACGGGTGCCACTTGCCCGTGGCCCATGGCCCTTGCCCCTTCCGCTGCCGGCCACCATGACAGAGCAAGCCCTTCCCATCTCTTGCTCTTCACTTCTCCATCCCCAGATCCACACCTGCCTTTCAGCTAAATGGCAATGCTGGCCTCATGTGGGTTTTTAAGCGCATGAACTTTAATATAAAACCAGCTTGTTGTAATATTATTTTTCCTTAAGTAGCTTTGGGGTGATGGGCATTAGTACTCCATACCAGCAGCAGAAAAAATGAGTAGAAGAACATCTCAACCATCCATTAACATACCATTAAATTTGCTAAAAACCTGAAAAAGCGTCAAAACCTGAGAGCCAGTGAGCAGGCTGGACGTGACCGGCATCCAGCACCGGGGGGGAACCCACCCAGCTGACCCAGGGCTGGACAGGAGAGGGGTCCCCTCCTCTGGGCCATGACTTCCTCTGCACCCACAAGCTCTGGGCCTTGACAGAGGCAGGAGGGGTTTGGGGATATTTGGCTAATTAACTCCCCCAACCACACACGCAATGTTTTTGCCAAGGGACGGGGGTACCCATCGCACCCACTTTAGATGCCTGACGGCAGATGGCATGGCAGCGCCCAGAGACATGACAATTTCAGTATTCTTCCATGCTTCATTTGTACTTTTATGCCAACAGCACCCCATGCCATCCCAACAAAGATTATTTGTGATAACAGAAAGCTCAGCCTTAACTCAACAGATTTGCAGCATTTAAATCTCTTAACACGGGCACTTACTTTACATTTCTTACCTGGGAAATGTCTTTTTTGACCAGTGCAGCACTAGCACCTGCTGCCTTATTAACGATGGCCCTGTAATGAAAGGGAAAAAGTAGCCTTTAAATGAGAAAATAACAAGCAGTAATCTATGTCGATTATTTACTGAGAGATTGTATTTTTCAAATTTAGCAATACTGAAAAAATACTTATTCTTTTGTTTATCTTCCCCTGTGAGCATGAAGAGTTTTAACAAAATCACTGTGAGTTTTAGCAAAGCACTGGAGCAAAGCCCAGAGCCCCGGGAGGGCGGGGGCTGCAGGAGCTGGGGGTCTCTGTCCCACCCTCTCCCAGGGACCTGGCCAGGGGTGTTGAGCATCGCCAGGGATGGAGACCCCACAACCTGTCAAAGCCCATCACCGGTTCCAGAGCTGAAAAGCCTCAAAGAAATCGGGGTAGATTCGCCAAGAGTGGGATGGATTCACCCTGAACAGCAACCAGGGAGATGTGGTGCCCAGGGAATCCCGCTCCCACATTGGCAGTGTGTTAACCTCTATTCCTAACAGATTGAAAATGGAGATTTTTTTTTTTAAATAGTGGTCAAATTGTGACATTACTGTGCCTACATCCAGATTTTATCCTGTCCCTGGAACCAGGCTCTGCATTTTCAAACCAACCTAAATCAAAATCTAAATTATTCTCTCTCTACTTCCACAAGTCAGAAATAACAGGAATGGAACCACATGCTGGTTTGGGGTTTTCCCTTCAATTTTAAAATTACTTCTAAGTTGTGACCTTGAATACCAAGATTTTGCCTACAGCAAAGTTTTATTGCCATGTTATCAACTCCAGAAAATAAAACCTTCACATTATAAAAAGAAACAGACCTTTAATTAACTATAATGATAGTTCTGGGTACCATTATCACACATTTCGGCTACAATAAAAAGCTTTTAACAGAGTTGACAGCAAGTTCAGCCCATTTTTCTCTCTCCTTCCCAGTGTCCAGACTTAAAGAAGGAGGCAAACTCTCAGCTCCTTCTGCAAAAAGCAAAATTTGAAAACACCTCAGATGGTTGTGTTGCCAGTGTTCCGTTGGACCCACACAAGCTCACGAGCTGGGGTGATGGGACAGGCAGCACCATGGCAAAACTGGTAGGGGGGAAAAAAAAAAAAAAAAAAAAAAAAAAAAAAAGAATGGCAGCACCAGGTAAGCTTCTCTCTGATCTCGGTCTTTCAAGGCCAGGTTGGTCGGGGCTCTGAGCAACATGATCTGGTTGGAGATGTCCCTGCTCCTTGCTTGGATGGGCTTTGAAGGTCCCTTCCAACCCAAACCATTCTATGATTCTATTTTCTCAAGATTTTGCAATAATTCCATTTTTCATCTCCTGTCCCTGTTGAATAAAAAGCTAGGTAAGAAGTCCCTTCCAACATCATTCCAGTTGCAACCTGAGGTGCAACAGGCAAACCTCTTGAAAAATCCTTTTCCTGAAAAACATTCTGACTTCCAGATTTTTTATTTTGAGTCATCTGGGCAAAGGGAACTGCTTGCTGCCAGCTTGCAGCTTTTTTAAACCCCCAGGTTTGTGAGCCAACCACAGTGGAACTGGTTTCTCTCCTTCCTCTTCCAGTCTTATGGGAATGAGTGAGGAAGCATCAACCACGTGGCCAGGCGATCAATCCTGGGAACGCGGCAGTCGGCATGAGCAATGAAGGGTCGTCACCTTTCACAGAACCATGGGCTGGCTGAGGTTGGAGGAGATCACCGCGGGTCATCTAGTCCATCCTAATTCCTTGGCTGGACAAAAGAAATTTCCTCAAAACACTTCCTGCAGAGAATAATGGCTTTGATCCACTTTAACATCAAGGAATATCAAATAATTGTTTATTTAGATTATAGCCAACGGCACCACAGGGCGCTGGGTACCATCCCACCTACACCCACCTCAGCTGCTTTCCAGGCACGGTACGCAGTGCAGTAGAGGTGTGAGCCACTGGCCTTGAATACAGGAAAAATCAAAATTTGCCCCTGAAAGCAAAGTATTTTCTGAATTTTCCTTTCTATCATCAAGATGGTGAGTATGCAAATTATAATTTGTCAACATTTTTGCAAGCTACAATTACAGGGCATGAAATGTATTTGCATGCTGTATGGAACCAAACTGGTGGGACGAAAATTGCAGAGCCATCTCAGCAGTTAATTGGACACAGTAAATTTAATGAATAAAAAGGACTACGATGGCATCGCAACAGCAACACTTAGCACATAAAAATTAGTATGCTATGGGAAGAGAAACGGCTAGGAAGGGCTCTGTTAATTGAAAAAAATACTTGTTCACAAGTGAGCCATTAGCACAGCACAGGCCAGCAGAATCATCGGGTAACGTAAAATAACCGTTTAGCTTTGTGCCTCATTATCTGCACTTCAGATAAACCAGGAACCTTTGCAGACACAAGGGAACCGAAGCCTCGTCTGGAGGCCACAGCATCTGTGGTTATCTTGGGCAGTGGATAAGAGCACCGCGGGGTTGGGGTTCCTGGGACCCACCCATCCTGTGGCGCGCCTCTGAGGAACATGTTTTGTGGAGGTCATTCCTCCACGCCTTGGTCATTCCTCCATGCGTAGCTCAACACACAGACATTGAATGGCCAAACCCAAGCAATCTAACTTTGGTTCAAACTAATTTCTTTAGCTAGTTTGGCCCATAGGTGAGCAGACTGCGCTAAGAAATAATATCAAAAGACCAAGGGAGAGGGAAGAAAGCAAAAAAAAGTCTGGTCTCCCCTGTCCCACGTTGTCCTGACTCCTCCACCACAGGAGGAGGCCCACAGGATTCTTCCATCTCATGCAGATTTCTCCAAGATTTCTAACATATGGTCAGATCTTTCAGTAAGTGAATTCTGGCTGAGACTGCTTTAACTTTTCCTAAAAGTTGCTACAGCAGCCGTGATGACTTTTAAAAGTCTATCTTGTCCTTATATCCCCATTTTCTGTGATTTTGCTCTTTTGGATAGAAGGAAACTTGCCCTTGCAGCTGATAATTAAAGCCACAAAGCAAGAAACCAATACTTGCTCTTACCGATGCTGAAGATTCCCTGCATTGTACTAATTTGTTTTTAAATTAAAAGAAATTATAGTTTAGAATGTTGATGTATGTCTCAAACTTGTTTTGGTTTTCCCAAGTTGCTCTGTGCTGAGTAATAATTACTTATGTACTTTTCTAGTCAACTGCTCAGACAATCCAGACAATAATTTCAAGTAGAGAGCCACTGGAGGGATCTTGTCCTGTGTGGTTCTCCCCACACGTCACGGCCCCTTTCTCTGCCAGGTCACACCTTTCTCCGCGGGGCAGGACAGAGGCTACGCCACCCCGCGCTGCAGCTCCGTCGCAGCTCATCTCTCAATGACTGCTGCCACCGGGGCAAGAAATACCAGCAGCGATTTATTTTCTTAATCTACATCAAAACCTTCTGAAACAGAAAGAATGACATGAGATTTTTAGCACTCCAAGATTGCTCCAGCGTCAACCAGGAGAACACCCCTGGTACTCTTGAAATTAATGTTTTCATTCTCTAGCAACCCCAGCATCTCAGTGGGGGAAAATAACAGAGGCATTAATATAAAATACACTACTTGACCAGAAGGAAAGCATTTCAATATTATGTAGAAAAGCGTCTCAAAGGCCACACCATGATAAAATATATATATGGTTAAAAATGAATTGTACTTTAATACGTTAACCAGAAACAGGAAAATCAATAACAGCAATTTAAGATTGCGGCCAAGAGAAAAAGACCTGGTTGAGTGAATGTTCAGAATGCTCCACTGGCTGCTCGGAGTGCTTCACTCGGTATTTTTGTGTGCTGGAATTGAGCAGATACAAGATACAGAATCTCAAATGGGTGGTAAGCACCCAGAGCCGTGCTGCCTCTTTGATCAACCTTCCTTA
Source organism: Tetrax tetrax (assembly GCA_009806455.1). NCBI lineage: Eukaryota > Metazoa > Chordata > Aves > Otidiformes > Otididae > Tetrax > Tetrax tetrax. The sequence continues at coordinate 102,203 of WHYT01016603.1, read as the reverse complement.
GCCCATAGCTACCCAACATCATTTTTTAAAAGTAAACAGTACACCAGACCAGAAGCACACTTTTTTGTCATTTTTTCTTTTGATACCACCTCATTTTACCACTTTTCAGAACAGGATACATTAACATATTGTGTTTCACTTTTTTTTTTTTTTGAGCAGTTAAAGAGTTTGTAAATATTTTTGGCTTAAATTCGGAATGGCAATAATGCCCCTGAACTCTTTTCCCTTGAGTACACATAAGGTATTTCATTGCAACACAGAGAAATTATCTGTTGCCTTCCATCTTTTTGAGCCCCGTCACTTAGAAGAAACATCACCTTCCCAGGGACCACTGTCCGTCCTCCTGCGTTCCCCAGCCCTCAGCTCGCGGTGTCTGCGTTAGAGGTGTGCTGTCAGAGACCTTCTCCCATATTTCCTTGCCTTCCCCTGCGTTGGTTTTCACCTTGCTGTTTAACAGAGCTACTTGAGATAAATGCTAGCGGAGCAACATGATCTAAATTTGCCTTCAACTTTCGAACCCAGACCCTGGTTAGCACATTCCATCAGAGAATAGCCGTAGCTTTTTCTTGCTCTCCAAGGCATCATTATTTTTTAAACAGGCTCAGAGAGCATCACGTGAAGTCAATTCTCCAAAGAGGCCAAAAGGAACATAAAGACGGCGTTACTTTTTCACAAGCTAGGCTGGGAGGAACCAATTCCTTTGTGACGCAAAGCTTCCAACTCTTGTAGAATATAAAGAAAGAAGGTATTTCCACAATTAAACAGCACAAACGACAGCTGATACAGAAACTATCCCACAGCAGCCTGAAATAAATTCCTGCTAAGCAAAGTAATCACCCCTGACTTCAGAGAAAGCCAAACACTTGGAGGAATAGCATGAAAGGTAGAGCAGATTTTCTTGTAAATGTTAATAAAACCAGGCCTCCAAGGGGAAATTACTCACTGGGAACAATTATGCAGCGGTGTTTGATTCCACAAAAAGGCACAGCAGCGCTTGCAAACAGAAAAGGCCAGATCAACAGCATGGAACAACTAAGAGTACATTGTTTGCTGAATATCTTAGAAATGCAGAAGAGAGAAGTGACAAATTCTAATACTCACGTTTCAAGGCATGAGTGGCAAGGCCTTTGCTTCCTCACTCCCAGCATTTTCTGTTGCCGTGTAGCTTTCCTTAGCTGAACTAAGTGCTCTTCTCCAAAAGCACTAATAGAAGAAGACGGAAAGAGTGTTTCTTAATACTACTGTCATCTTACCCAATTCCAAAGATTTCTTAAAACTAAGTGTTCCCCAAACATCTTTGCCTAAGAGCAAAGAGACCCACTCCTGATAGTATCTTTGACAACTTAAAACTATCTCGAAGCCCAAAAGTCAAAGTTGGAGCAGCACAAAGGAAACAAAATTTAGCTAGGCACCGCTGGCTGTGATGGAAAATAGTCGTCGTGAGCTAAAGACAGACGGGCAGGGCAAGCCTTCTGCTAATACTTTGGCTGGCTCGGAGTCAGCAACTTTTTCTGTGGTTTTTTGGATTCATACTCATATCACCAGCTGCTTGCAATGGCTGAAGACCTGCCCCTCAGATTTATTACGTAGTATCATCATCTTTAAGTGCTTGGTTCTGGGGTGCGCAGAGAACTACTCTTGCAAACATCCATTACTAAACATTAATGAAATGGCTTTAAAGATGCTAATTTTTTTCACTAAATTAAAACTTACTTCCTCTTTTACTCCTGCTGCGGTCTATTAGGACACAGCTAGGTCAACACTTGAGTCTCTGGCTGAAGAAGGTCTTTTCATCCAGCACTTCCCCAGCCTTACAGCACTCATGATGCAATGCACTTCCATAAAACTCAATGGTGGAGGCCAACACCAGAAAAAGAAAAATGTCAGAAGGCCATCAGTGAGCTTGTGAAAAAACAACAGCACATTCCAAAACCTGGTTTTGCAGGGAACAAGACAAACGGAGGTTCCAGAGGCAGCTGATGCGCCACAGAAAATAGAAGGCCGAGACAGAAGAAACAGCGTCAGTTAAATACATTCATGAAATTATGCTGTGTTTCTGAAATGAGATGCAGAAAAATGTTTACAAAGGCTAGCTACAAAACATTGAAGGAGGTAGAAGAAAGAAAGAGCATCACAGGTAGTGTGCTGGACAGGGAGGAAACAGTTACTGCTGCAGTAATAGGGTGCACAGTGATCCAAAGCATCTTCTAGGTCTATCCATTCAGTGGGGCAATTTCATCTTTCTGCTTGTCTTTTGCACTTTTTTTTTCTTTTTATCAAACTACCTGTGTTATCACAACTCCCTGTGATGCAGGTCTTGGTTTTTAAAAAGTCTAAGTTAAAGAACGAAGTACTACAGCCTTCCAGTATCCCTACAGCAAACCTTCTTGGCAATTATGAAATAGTGATTTTAAGTCGAGTACTTGCCTGAGTACTACCCGCCTTAGCAAGAACTGCAGAATCAGCTACTAAAATTAGATTTTTAAAAATACCCTTGCTTGGCTTTTAAAGGAGAAAACTACCCTAGAAAGAAACCTCTAACAGAAATTCCCCAAAGTCACCTTACCTTCTTTTAGGAGAAGACCAGTTTCCAAATTTCTGTTGTTCAGTCAACAAATGACAGTTCCGTGATATCGATAGGGAAAATTCCTGCCCACAGCCGGACACATTCCTCCTCTTCACAGTGTATACATCTCACAGAAGGAATAGCACGTATCTCTCTTTTGGACAAATGTCCCATTAAAATCCTTAGTTCTCTCCGACTTACTCATGTTACTGACAATTATACCTGTCCTGTTGACCTCACGTGCACTGAGCAACAAGATATATCCTGCACATAAATAGCCTTTCAGGTCTCTCAGGTAAAATCAAGTTGTTACAAAGACTCTCAATAACTTGTTCACGAACCACAGACACCTCAAAGTGCCTGACCAACCCTACCAAGGTCAACGTCAAGCATTTGCCAACACGGCAGCAGTTTTACGGCTGAAGTTGTCCCCCAGCAGTACAGCGCAAGCAACACAGTTTCAGTCCCTTGCTCACATCTACTGGGAGAGGAGTGCCTCAATCACAGTCCTCGGCTTTTTAGCAAATTGACTTAGTTACTGCTTTCTCTACAGATACTTTTTTCCACAGAGATTTCAGTAAAGCTGCTGGTCAGAGGCAGTGTCAATTCAAACCAAATTCTTCTCGATTCAAACCTTCCTTCTTGAGTAAATCTGCCCAGCTGAGATGCATCCTTCCCAACAGTCTTTAGGGTAGGAACAATAAAAATGATTTTATGTCAGCAGACGTACTCAGTAGTACTTCACCTGCATTTCTACAGTTTTACCCAGTTTTGTAGGAAAGAAAAGCATTCCAAGATGACTCAGTAGTCTCTGGTGGTAGCCCAGAATCTACAGAGTCTAAAGCAAATTAAAAGTGATTTTACATACTTGGGCACAACACATTCTGAGGATGGTTATATCTCACACCTGCCTGGGCAGATGACCATGAGAAGAACCAAGATACTACAGCCGTACAGAATTCAGCAATGTATAAAATAAGGATTGGGGTCAAACGGTGAAAGAGGTTGAGTTTGTCCTGTCCTCACTGAGGAGCCGTACCGCTGAGTAGTAATAACACCTCTTTTCTGCAAACGGGCTGGGTGGCAGTAAGACCTGCACGCGTGGTTCATGTTGATGCCAATACCTTGGAATGACAACAGATGGAAAAGTGCCTGCTCCCAACTGCAGCAGCCTTGCACATGCCCCTTCGTTTGAGGACACCAACCTCAGCCAGGTGCCTGCTGGCAAGTACCACGGTCCTCTCTATCAGCTTTTCTGTGGCCACTTTTTTTTAAATAACCCTTTGAAATGTTTTAGAGAAATATATAAACCTATTTATAAAGTAACAGAGGCCTCAAGTCTCACCTGCCTTTTGTAGCAGTATTACTTACCAAAGCTTGGTAGCACACGTCTTGACACTACCCATAGACCTACGAATCAAGCATAATTAGCTTTTTTCTAGAAAGAAACAGGTGCTTTTCAGTTTATTGCTTCACGGCCTCCCACGCTGCAGAATCTGATGTAGGAAGAGTTAGATTTATTACATGCTCGGGAATTATTCCACTATATTAACTGCCGATACAAAGCAATCTCGTTGGAGGCTCTATTATCGTACAAGCACTTCGGCATCTGCATGGAGCAATGTATTCCAGGCCCTTAGAGAGGTAAATAATTGATAGGAAACGACTCATTTTTCATCTTTGCAGCTTTTTTAAATCCTTTTTTAATGTACATCAGAGTATTCCTAGGACACCACAGTGCTAAAGGAGGCAAGTTTTGTTCAGGCAACTCGCTGATCAGCACGATGGCAAAAAAAAATGTATTATACACTGGATAGTTTGATGGGTGCTTAGCAGCACGGTCAAAGCCAGCTTTATTATTATTATCATGGTATTTTCCAGAATTGCTGTCTACGTTAACAAGCCAGGAAATTGAGGATTAGGTACATACGCCAAATCAGGAAATTACTTGCACAGCTTTTTGATGAAGGTGAGTCTACTGTCAGCTAGGACACAGCAGGAGTACCAAGACACAACATACAGCAAAAGCAGCTCCTCTGGTCTGAAGCAATATTAAGGTTCTGGCAGACACTGAAAAACTTGCAGATAATTGAAAAAAAAAAAAAAAAAATCAGAAAATGGTAAGATTTTTTCCTTCTGCTTTCCCACTGCCTTTCTCCTTTGATGTTCTAATATATGATTAGTGTGTAGTTAAGTATTTGAAAGAAAAAAGAAAACAAAAATCACAAAATAACAGCAACAAGCCATGGGGGAAAACCACCAATGGAAAAAGTAAAGAAAAATAAATTAGAATAGTAAAATAAGAGGTGAGAGCAGGAGTGAAGCCCATGTGAGAGAGAAACAAAGGGAAGCAACTGATCAGATTTCCCTTGTGGTAATTTGGGAAGAAAAAAATAGTGTTGTATAAAGGATCAACCAGACTATCTGCACTTCTGATCAACCTACTCTTCAGAGAGACTACAGAAAAAATCACGTCATTAGCAATTCACTCTGTGCTCTGTAGGAAACCTAATTACACATGCTGCTCCAAAGGAGCTCGCTCCCCACCCACCATACCCAACGAGCCCTGGATCTCCTCCTCACATGCAGCACTTTTTCTAGAAATTGGTGCATGTGGCATGATTTACGCTACACCCACCGTGACTCCCTGCGGCCCTTTGAAATGCACATAAATCATCTCAGCTCTCTCGCCTGTTTTTTTTTGCTTCAGGAGTAATAATTTAACTTCTATAAAGTTCATAAAATTTAATTGTGCGGGGAAAAAAGGGCACCAGCATCACCAAAATGTTGGCTTCGTGAATGATAATTAGCAACCATGCATTGAAGTCCCATCTTGTTTACATCCTTACACGCATCTTGCCAATTAACTTCATCTGATACAGCTTTTTCATTTTCATCTTTTTCACTTTTTCAGGATCCTTCTCCTGTTTCTGTTTCCACTTCTTTCCCATTTCCATTGCCCTCCTGAGGCTTTCCTGCTGCTGTGCAGCACATCACAGGCCACTGCAGAGCCCCAGATCTCAAGCTCACAGGAGGAACAGAATCATAGAATTGTTACGGTTGGAAGAGACCTCCAAGATCATCAAGTCCAACCATCAACCCAACACCACCATGTCCACTAAACCATGTCCTGCAGTGCCGCCTCTGCATGTTCTTTGAACACCTCCAGGGATGGTGACTCCACCACCTCCACAGGCAGCCTGTTCCCGTGCCTGACCGCTCTTCTGGTGAGGAAATTTTTCCTAACGTCCAACCTAAACCTCCCCTGCTGCAACTTGAGGCCATTTTCTCTTGTCCTATCACTAGTTACTTGGGAGAAGGGACAAACACCCACCTCCCTACACCCTCCTTTAATTATTTATTATTGCCTGTCTATTGCCTTTGCCATGCCAGGGCTTTGGATGGCTAAGAGTTAGTCAGCTCCCATCCAAGTATTTACAGCCCAGCAGGTTACATTTCCCTCTGCTCTTTGCTGAGTGTTTCGGAGCAGAATGGCTGCAGAAGAGTCAAACCCCTTCTAACAAATCTCCAGCCCCTCCTGCCTGGTCCTACAGACAAGTTAAAGTGACTGTCTCCTCCCACAGCCCTTCCTGAGCAGGGTAAGGATGTTTGTACAGGTGAGGACAACTACATTTCTTGTTACTCTGCCCTTCTCGGAGCAGGTCAGAGTAACAAGTTATCCCTAAAGCTCCTGGAGATCTTCAGAAGTCTCCAAGGGAGATACACAGAGCAGTAATAAACGAACAGGGGTCAAACACTTGAAAATCCTGAACTCACTGCTACCTGATTTTCTCATCATTTGTACCTGACACGTAATTCCTTCCCTTACCTGTTCCAAGTCTTACATCAGGAATTAAGTGCCAATGTGCCTGGATCTCAGGAGTCGCAGAAGCTCCCTGTGTCACTTTTCCTCAACACAGAAGCTACATAATTCTTCACCAGAAATTAAAACCAATTAAGGGACAGCAGAGCATGAGGTATTTGAGTGTTTGAGGGCTTGGCCCGTCTGAGCAGAAATTAAGAAATTAAGAAATTAAGAATGAATACAACTGGAATTAAATCTCTCAGACTATTGGACAAGTGAAATTTCTCTCTCTGCTGTCAGCTGCTCTGGCCTCTCATCCAATCTTGTCAAATACATGGGGAAGGTGGGCGGTTAGGCTGGTTCGCTCTAGCTTGCGATATTCCTGGGACTTCTGTACTCTACCATGAGGTCTAATTGCATGTTTTCAACCCAAATGAGAAATTACACATTTGTCAGCTTTATGAATCAGAGCGACCATGGATAATCTATTTTATTCCCACAATACCTCTTCTAAATAAGAAACTGTTCATCAGTCTACCTCTAAAATCAGATCTGCTTCTCTCTGTACTGGAGAAAGACGACAGATTACTCATAATGGTGTCTTGTATCCCGTTACAAAAGCCCCGGGAGATGTGAAATGAACAGCGCTACATGTAACCAAAGAACGTAGGTTCACTAAGTTGAAAAGAATTACAGAGAGACTTCATGATTTATAAAATGATATGACTGTAAGGCAAAAGAAGAAAGTTAAGCCATGAAATGAAGACACATCTAGTTAGGATAAATTTAATTTCATTTTCCCGTCTTGTAATGATTGGGAATACCTAAAAAGTCTTTGATATGGATGACTCATCCTTCCATCTAAGAAAAAAGGACGGAAAGGACATGCAAAACAGAAATAGAGATGAAAGCCAAACACACTGGGGTCAGGCACCCAGTGACAAGAGCTCACCTGCCCCAAAGGGAACACCCAGCTCAACCAGTGGCACCAGTTGCAAGCACAGAGCAATGCTGACACTCACACCTCCAGATGCCTTCACCTACCTATTTGGCATGAATCCAATCACAGGAGGTGAACTTGTGGCCCTTCAGAAGTCAGAGGTAAAACTGCTCATTTTAGTGACTATCCCAACATTTGTACCACGTTCAGAAATTATGAGATTAGGATTCTTATTACATTTTTTTATTTTTTGCTATAACTCGCCCTTTGTTCTACCATTTTGCTTGCAGTTGAAAACAAACTATTGCCTACGCCTGCTCCAGCAAGGTGAAAAATTCCTTTGAGTCCCATCTGTGCACAAACCTGCAAACAGCAGCAGGGGTCCGTGCTGAGGCAAGGGTCCCACCGCACAGGGGACAGCTCGAGCAGGACATCACCGGTCAAAGCAAGGCTGCATTTCAAGGGAGCAACAATTAAGAGCAAAATTAAAAAGAAATTGAATGAAAGCTGCCTCTCAAGAATCTGCCCTGAGCAGGCTATACGCGTGGTATGGAATGGGAAAAAAATAGGTGGCTTTCAAGCCTGACTAAAAATAGTTTGCTCAAATTTCTTTCTAATGCCTTTAAAGATGGGAAGTGACAGCGGAAATTAGAAACCAGGCTGCCCATGCCCAAATCACTGAGCAGAGGCGTTGGAAGGAACCCGCGGTGATCACCCAGGCCCGGTGCTGCAGTAATGTTTTCTTCTGCACCTCAGGTGAACGTGTGTTTCCTCCTTCCCTTATAATCACACCTCCAGTTTGGGACTGGAACTGCAAAGTGATTATTCCCCTCCCTCTACACCCAGTCCAGGCACAAGCTGACTCTTCTTGACATGTTCCCCATAGGTGACTGGAGCTGTTTGCCACACAGTTCAACATCTTAAGCTCTATTTATAGTCTTAAATCTATACACTTCTTTTATCTGTCTCCTTCTTGTCTTTAAGTGTGCTTTGTCGTTCATTTATTATTGCAGGCTAAGCCTTCTCATATACATCTTTTGTTCATCTATTTCATAAAGTTTTTTATGATGCCATTATATCTAATAATTTTCCCCTCCTCTCGTGTTTTAGAAAACTGAATTTTGGAGAGCTTCCTCAAATGTCTTTAATCCCAAACAGTAGATGGGCAGCCTTCTGAGATCACAGTCCAGAATTTGGGATCACTCCCTCAGTGCCTCCAGCTCCATTTGCAGAGCAGTGTCACACAAGACAACAGACCCTTCCCGATGCCACACGGGTGTGCTGGGGAGTCCCAGAGATAAGTGAATTACAGCAGAAGCCATAATCCCTACGCTGCGTTAATGCCGTCTTTCATCCCTGGAAAGGCCAGGCAGAACTCCGCCTGTGTATGCGTTGCTTATCTCAGAGCGCTGTCTCGCAACACGTCCGTTTTTGTGGCAGTAAAACAAATCATCGAGCCACAGAAGAGAATTCTGCATCCAGGAACAGCACAAGTCCCCTTTGGCAGTCCACCTTCTGTCCCCAGGCGACGACAGTTAATTCTCACCAGCTGCAGCTCATCGGACAGCGATGATCTGACCACGGTTTCTGACCCCTCCCGCACAAACGGCCACATCTGCTGCCTGCCCTTGGGGCCAAGCAGTTTTATGGGGGTTGGCCCTTCCTGATCAGCATCATCGCAAATCAAATGGCTCTTTCTCCAGGAGGTGACCTACATAGGAACTACCCCATCTACAGATTTGACAGCGGTTGTCCAAAAAGGTAAAACAAGCTCAGAAATGGTCTCCATAGTCCCAACAGTTACGTCTGACTCCAGCTGCCTTTACATTTTGAAAGGAAACATGTATTTCTGCAACACACAAAACACATGGCAAGGTCGCATGGGGGACCTTACCTCTCTTACTTCATTTTTAGGGAGATTTTGTGTCTTGGTTATTCAAATGGTAGGCAACTGGCTTTGCTTCTTGGAAACAGAAAAGTTTTTCAAAATAAAGAAGTTAAGTCTTGGAGGTGGCTCTTACCAACTGCGGGGAAAAAAGAAAAGCTTTTTATTGATCCTATTGCTGTCAATGAAGGATTATTTCTTCATCCAGTTCAATAAGACTTCCAGAACTTACTAAGAACATACAAAAATCTTGACCACTGCATGAAACTTAAGACAACCTTAATCTCTTCTAGGACCCTAGTGTGTCTGTGAGGCACCCAGCCCTACAGATCGAAAACGTGTTCCTGTTGGCCTTCAGAAAGGCTCACAGCTCCTCTCCGCTCACCTCAGACACGACAAGCAAAGCCAGGTGCTCGCAGCCTTTAAAGGCTTCTGATCGATTTTGGTTTTCAGTGGTATTTTTACCCAGGCGTGCGTTAAGAACAGGGTATCCGCTCATTTCAGTTTCCTTCTGCAGATAAAAAAAAACCCTGATGCCCAATATGATTTCAGTACAGTATCTCCCGCTTGCTTCCATTAGGAATATTAGCTCACCGCTTCCATTACGAATATTAGCTCACGGCAACTGTAAATACACAGTAACACAAATATGTTGGGAATCATTGCATCTTCCAGGCTGGTTTCAGCGAGTTGCCTCACCACATTGTTTCTCCTTTAAACATCTTTATATTTCGGTACACGATAAAACTCCCTTCGTTTATTCAGTCGTATCGCATACATTCTGCTTTGTGCACTTCTGCATATTTGCAACCGCGCTAATCATCTCAGCCTATTCTCCTTTAGGCTTGAATGAGATGTGCGACATTAATCAGCTGATTGTTATTAACCCAGTTACATTGTGTCTTTGCATAATGCGGCTCCATCTCTAAATCCACAGTCTGAGCAGGTATTACAATATACATTTAATTATACTACTTGTGTACTTCATAATAATCCTCTTATTAAGTGATCGCAACTTCACGGTTTAAGCTTTATGAAATTTCAGCAAGCCAAGGAACGGGAAAGTTGGTTTCCGGGTCAGGATTGGGTACCCAACAGATATGCTTGATCTGTATTGCAGACATACCTCATGTATGGTATTCCCAGAGGGCAGAAGAACATCACTCCATCAGGTGCTTCCATACCCAGGCCAGAACAGGCAAATGTCCACCTTGATTCTGCAGAAAACAAGCCTTTGGGGTTCCTCGCCTGAACAGCAGTCCAACCAACACTCTCCATGGTCAAAGGCAAAAGCAAAGACTACACGGTCACCTCCTCAACCCTGAAACAAAAGGGGTTGCACACCAGTGCGGGCAAACACATCAGGCTTTGGAGAGAGAGGCAAATCCCTGGGCCACCAGTGAGACCCATGCAAACCAACGGGCTGTGAACTGGAAAGGAAGAGAACCCAATGAATGATCATCCTTTGAAAGTAGAATAAATGTCTATTCATTTATCAACAGATGCACTTACTGTTGTCCAGAGGGGACTTATCACTGCTGTGGGACCAAGGACACTGATGAAGCCAGGAGACACCATCGTGAGGCTGCTTCTGGCAATCTCTCCAAGCACATGGAGACCAGGGAAGCTCCCCATGGCTGGAGAAAGGTGGATATTGCTTCATCCTCTGCTCAGCCTCTTGGAAGACTATAGACCTTCAAAGCTTCACGTACCTGGAAATGTCATCTGTGAAAGGCCAGAAGGGAACTGAGATAACCTTACCATGTATAAAGGTGCCTGATGCTCATCAGCAGCCAGGAGGAGGTGACTGGATCCATGGGCAAGGGAAAAGCAAGGATGTCATTCACTTCAAATTCATCTGCACTTCCAAAACAGCCTGGAGAAAAGGAGGTGAAGGAGCGATCTAACAACTGCCTGTAAGACAGAGTCATGGAGAAAACTCACCCAAAGGTGCTCAGCTAAAGAGCAGGTGGTAGCAATGCCCAGGCACAATGAGGCAAGCTCCACTGAGACACAAGGGTGAAAAAAATTGCAGTGAGGTTGGATAAGCACTGGACCAGATTTCCCCTTGCAATATCCTGTGAAATCCTCATGCTCAAGGATGGCCATGGGCTCAATGAGGCAAGACCGTGAGGATCCGGTGACTTGAGCCACATCTGATTATGAACAAAGCCTGTAGATCATGCTACTGCTTCTATCTTTTTAGTGGGAAATGAAACAAATACAAGTTTATTTTGCCCAGGTAGTAGAAAGTCAGGTTTATCAGGGCAAATCACCTAACAGGAGACATTGAGAGTTGGGCTGTATCCATAAACAAGAGCGTTTGCGCTCGCAACTTTATGCTGTTGAACTTGCAACCTTATGTTGCAACAGCAAGCAATGCCCTCCAGAAAGTGTAGTGCCCTGGAAATGAATAAATACAAGAAGAAAAATAATATAAACTACAACCAAATCCTGGAGGAACATAAAAAAAAAAAAAAACAAGGTTCAGCCACGCATCAAAGCATCGTCTTCCCACTGCGGTAGTCTGGCCGTAAACACCAAAGGCCACGTTTAACTCACTGGTTAGCTCAAACACTTGAAGATGCGTTTCCTGACTCCAGCCAAGATCACGTTGGATGTGTGCTATTCCTTCCCTTCTTTCATCTGAATTTTGAACTAAATCTGTAAATTTTGAAGTACTTGCCACTTCAGTCAAATAAACGCCTCCATTGATTTGGATGGTTACTCCTCAGCACAGAGTTACGCATCTGAATACGAGTTTCCAGGGTCACAGTCTTAAATCAGAAATTATTTCAAGCAAATAACCCTCTACCTATGCATCTTTCCACGGTATTCAGGCATACCTGTGAAAAGCCCAAATTAAATTTATAGTACGCTCACTTACTTGGATAAGCACAGCTTAAAATGCGCACAGCTGTTTGCGGGATTACGGCGTATACAGGCAGTGATAATGGGGTAATATACTTGGGGATTTTATTCCTCATACCACAGGGCAAAGTGAAAATACATTTAAACTGTCATCCTAGGTTGGTTTTTTTTATTATTTTTTTTTTTAATTTTAATCATAGACACTCCACAAAGATCTTTTATAGAAGTAGACTATTTAGTTAGCATGTGCTTTAAATATTTTATTTTTCATTTTATCACCTGCAGATCTAATCAGACCTTTTGTGGTGTAGAGTCTCATAACAAATAATTTACCTACCAGACATCTTTATTCCCACAAAATTACTTTAAGAAAGTGAACAATAAGTGATACATTTAAAATGTAGTTTACAGAAAAATTATCTTTGTACCCTTTTTTGCAAAACACATGGTTGCTGTGAATACACAAAACCCACTCCATGCTTAGGAAAAGGATTTGCAGTGCCTGAATAAACTTCCCTGGAATCGTTAGTGCGTTTTTATAGCCACTGCCATGCTAACCATAGGCACACCACACAATATAGATCCTGCTTAATTATTAACATGTTTACAACAATTGTGCAAATAAGGAGCTAATTACTACAATTATGTATTTTTCAACCATCTGAAACGGCTCAGCTTCACTTTCGGCACGGAGGGAAGATGCACTCTTGTCAGCTGTGTGCTCCGCACCTTGAGCTGCCGCTCATTTTTGCTGGCTGTTGATTTGTACCAGAATTTAGTAAGACGCAGTTTTAACCAATAGTCTATTCATTCATTCCAACTTTAAATTATTAATGAGCATCACATGTCAGTCACCCATTCGCGGTACCCCAGCGCCTCGCAACGCTTTGATACGCAAACACCTGAACATGAAATATTTCACTGTGGTTGCTCTCTCTGAAACAACAACTGCACCCGGACCGCTGCAGGATGAAGAAAGCCTGGGCTGCTACAATAAGCAAGACCTAGCACAGGTAGACGTGGCTTTCCCACCCATTAAAGTCTGCTGTTTTGTCCTGCAGGCCACTAGGAAAAGGAGAGCAGTCACAATTTTTTTTTTGCATGGGCTTAAAACCAGCAATAATAGTCTAAGGCTGGTCTGTAGGCAAGGCAGGTGTAGGAGATCCTCAGCAATTTTAAAGGGAAGAAGAGCAGACAAGAGATTCCTTTCACAAACGGTCGTGACTGCTCACTTCTTGCTGTTCCTCTTGCAGTGGGGGAAGAGGGTGCAAAGCCAAGCTGCTGTAGTTTAACAGCTTTTGCTGTCAAAGCAAGCAGAAAAAACAAGAGGTTTAGCACCGAATTTGGAATTACATATAATTAATATAATGTGCTCAAGGTGACAATAACCAATGGCAATTGATTTTATCCAAGGTAGTGTCTGCTTCACACTATGTCCACCAGATGTATACGCTATGGAATATACAGTGCATTACATACTGCATACGTGTGTACACACGCCCCCTCATTATGACATCACACCCCACGGCAAGAACTGGAAGCAAGAGCTCCCCAGCCTGACGTGCCAGAGACACAATGCTCTCTGGCTGCAGTGTTTATTTCTTCCGAGCAATCTGGTCTACTACACATCTGCTTTTCTTTCCTTTTTTTTTTTTTGGCTTAGGAATAACAAAAAACCTCACTGTTCAATAGAGACAGAGGGGAAGCCAGGCTGCGTCAATGAAAAAAAGTGACTAGTGCCCATCCTTGGCAGGGTTAATTCAATTTTAACACAAGTTCCTCACTCAGTTTGAGAGTTTCCTTTAGGTGTCATCGCTTGTCAGGAGCTCCTTTAACAGAAGTTGTACAAAACAGAACAAAAGGGACGTGCCTTGATGGACACTAAATGCTCCAGGAGGATCTGGAAGGATACACCACACGCCGTCGTAGCTGAAATACAACACGGATCTCAGTTGAGAAGGTCTAGGGCTCCCAAAAACGTCACCTTCAAGCACATTGTAAGAACTAACAAGCATAAAACGAGATCCAGAGAAGCAGGAGAACCATCACACGGTGTTTCTCAGGAGCACAGAGCAGGAACAAGTCAGATCCAGAAGTGCCAGCACCCGATGAGGGGACACTGCCCAACACAGGCACAAAACTTGAGTGAGCCAACAGCTGGAGCTCAAGCAAAAGAAAGGAAAAATCTCCATAGACAAGCATTAGTGAGACAGCCTTTAGGATTTGCTCACAGGCTACTTCAAACTGATTCACTGAAGGAGATGCACATAAAAATCCCTCTGGCAGACGATTCTGCTGTAAACAGCCCAGTAGCATTTATAATCTAGAATAAACTGATCCATTTACAAATGGTACAATTTAAAAGATGAGGACTGTTTGAAAGCATTGCATTAGTGTTAAGCAGCCTAAGACACCTCTTGGCCTGAGGAACCTCAAAAGATGCAGAAGATGAGGTGAAATTGGCCTGCTGAGAATTAACAGATACTCCCTCCTTTAACTCATTGAGTATATTCCAAATAAAAGGAAGAATGAGGTAGAACACAGCACAGAAGGACAGGGGGGTCACTACACTCATCGATTCACGTGGCCCTGTAAAATCTTGTAGTAAAGACAAGTGCCTTTATCTTTGTAGACCACAAGAGACACAAAGAAACCCTCAGGTCTAAGATGATATTTTCTTCTCACCACTGAGATCAGTCCAGACTGACAACTTGATTTTGTCACATCCCATTCTGGGTGACTAAAGGGCCAGAAATCTTATTATGGAGATAATGACCATGATTTCGCAGAGCTCTTGGGAAGAAAAAGGCTGGTAGATGCTGTAACTTAAAATACTGTTCATAAAAGGGGGGAAAAAAAACCCTTTGTGACATACAGATACATCCTAATCACAGTTTGCCCTTCTGAGGAAAGTAAGTAAATAAAAAGTTGGATGTAAGAAACAACTTTTGTTCTTGGAACACATAATCAATTTTAGAAAAGTGAGCAAGGACAAGCCCAGAAGTTACTTACATCTTCCTCTGACACATCCGGTGATGGCTACTGCTGTGGGAAGGGTAAAGAGCCCACGAGGAGGGTGGGACATAAACCCCCACCTTCCCATTTTGGTACCACTACATCTCCTTGGAGAGATAAGACTGTGGGGGAAAAAAATAAAATATTCATTTATTGAAAATTCAGGTCTTTACATAACACTTCTAGAAGGCAGATTTCCCAAAGAACTGGGATAGCACACTTCAGAGACCAGAAATCTCCTGAGCGATGCCCAGCGACGGCACTTGGTGCCCATCCCTGCTCCTGGGGGCTTGAACATCCCCAGAAACCCCCCCGCCCCGAGCTTTCCCCCACCTCTCGCCGCAGGAAACCTGGCCCCGCTGCAGTGACCCATCAGGGGTCTGCGCTTTGTGAGAGCGCAGAATATTCAGTGAATCAAGAGTTTCAGTCTCCCTGTGGCCTTGCAAACTTCACAGCCACAGCTCTGGTAAAAAAAAAAGCAGTAAACTGCCTTCAGCTCAGGAGCAGCCGTTAGGAACATAAGGCTGGGGAGTGAAAGGCTTGGGATTTGCATTAAAAATATCCCTACCCACAAATTTGGGGCAATAATGACACCAAACAGAAGCACTGGGAAGTGGGGTTTTGCCTACGTAATTTTCTTGTTATTTTTATTGTTTTTATAGGATGTACTGGGGAAAATACAGTTCGATCTAAAATAGGATTTTCATTAAAGTCTCTGGTTTGATTCTTTTTAATGTTTAGGGCTGAATTCAGCAAATAGCCAGTACTCAGACTATTTTGTCCTTTTTACAGCCATTAAATATGGTTTCCTAAGTTCCACAGAAGTGTCTCGATTTTGCTTTCAGATGAGAAGATAAAAGCTGTCGCCACACGATTGCCTTCTGCCTGGGTGTGACATTCAGGAAAAGAGTGAGTGTGAAGGGTGGGGCGGAGAGGGATGGACAGCGGGTGCATCCTCATGCAAGATGCAGCCAGCACGTTGCCCATGAGCCAAACTTCATCGGGTAAGAAGCTTCCTGCTCTTTTAATATATTTAAACCGGGTCTTTCATAAATTCTTTCTACTAGACCTGTCTGGAAATAAGACTCTGACGTTGCTCAATGAACAATGAAGTTGTGCCAGGTTTCAAACACGCAAACAAAACATCCTTGGCCTTCCCTGCTTATTTGGACACAATGAAGAGCACAAGAGGGTGAAGCCAACTCCCAGGTCTTGAGGAGAAGAGCAAATGGGCCATGCCTTCCCCTCCCAATGGACTATACATAAAAAAAAAAAAAAAAAAAAAAAAAAAAATCTTACTATACA
>WHYT01016603.1:58257-85796 GCA_009806455.1 Tetrax tetrax | reverse complement strand
CCCAAAGGAATAACAAAAAAAAAAAAAAAAAAAAAAAAAAAAAAAAAAAATTGCCTACAGCATTCCTGTCTAGGAAAGAAATTCAATTTTTAGGGTCGCATCAAGCAAAGGCAACACACACAGTCTAACCTCTGCCTCCTTGTAGTGGGTTTCCTGCTAAACCCTAAGGAAAATCTCCTTTTTCGCTGTTGCTTCTCTAGCATACTAAGCGTATGAGCTTAAAGGGCTCTGGTGACCCCAGAAGGCATTGAGAGACCTTTGGGATCCGTCACCATTTGGTGCAGATGATGCGCTGCTGTAAATCACAGGGGGAAGGCGGTGGCCAGCGTCCATGGTGAAGAGCGGAGCAACCTATCCCCAGATTTTAAGGGAGACTATTTCCATAACAAACGTTCAGATTACTGAATATCGAGTTTTCATACCAGTTCTGCAGATAAACGTGCTTACTCCTAATTCCTCATCGACCAAAGTTCAGAGCAAACAATGAGAAGATGCCCTGGTTTCTGGGATCAGCCGTCAGCACGCACGTGGTACATCTGCCTATGGATTCTGATGGATTCACTAAAAAATTTTGGGGCTTGAATGTCACTGAGTATTTTATGAGCATGAAGTTCATTACGAGCCCTGTAATTTTCTGGGATATTGTATTTCCCTCTGGCTAGAGAAAGCCCTGGTATATGAAACAATTTGTCCCTAGGAGCACTAATTGTTTAACATCAGATTTTAATGAGCTTTCAGCATCAAAAAAGAGAAAAATCCTGCCCCTAGCTGGAATAACTTTGTTTACTGGAAATGCATGTTGCCAGAAGAGAGCTCTGAAGACTGAAATCATATTTCCTCAAGCCAGTAGTTTCCTGAACTCTCTGAAAATGGTACACAAAGGGAATTTTCCTGTTATTTTCTATTTCGTTTCTATGTTTAGCCAAAGCACTGACACCAACTGCCCAAACGCGGGGCCTCTCCGTGCCAACACGCCAGGTCTTCTCCCTGCACAGAGCGCAGACCGCCGGGCAGCGACGCAGGCTCCAGCGCTGCAATTAGGTTAAAAGTATTTTGCTGCACGCACATCAAATTCCATTTTTTTGAAAAAGTGTTCCAAAGAATCTAAAATCTGAATTGATTCACATGCTTCATCTGCGAGCCCTGGGTCTGGCTGCAGTGCTGTATGGATCTGCAAGTGCAGGTAACACCAGAAAACACCAGTGAAATCCAGATCTCTGTCACTCAGAGGAAAAATCAAACTATAGAGTAATATCTTCTTTTTTGCTTGAGATCTCAAGGTACTAAAATACCAACTTTCCAACTAAAAACACTGAAAAGTCTAAGTTATATAGAAATTACCACTGCACGTTAGGGTCTGTAGTACCTCACTGTCCTATTCAACAGACACACTTTGCACAGATTTAAAAAAAAAAACATGATTTAATCTGAAATTTCAACAGAACAGATGGAATAACCCGTGCGTCCTGGTGATGCACGGCAGCAATTCTTTGTTTGAACCTGATGTTCCCATTTCACATTTCGCTTCTCCCAAACGGAAATGCCTCTTGTGCTTTGTTTGTATTTAAAGGTTTCACTATGCAAAACCACATTTTCCCCTCGCACAGTGTTGGGTTTTTATTTACCTGTGGTGTTGGGTTCTGACAGGTTCTGGTTACACCTCCTGTGGTGTTGGGTTCTGCTTCAGGAAGCCACGTCCCACGGTTCAGACCCACACTCCTCGTGCAGATTTGTTTCATCCCTAGAGCTGGGAAAAACTTTTCAGGTGAAGGTCTTCCATTTGGCAAAGGTCATTGGGGGCAGGCAAACCTGTTTAAAAATTGAAATTAGATTTTTACGTAGTTTTTAGCTAAAGAATTTGAAAACACTTTGTGAAAGACAAGTTTTAGTGCTTGTTCTCAAAGCAACTGGCAATGAGTTCTGGATGAGAGTTAAGGGAGGGAAAAAAAGACACCTTTTAAAATAAAATATATTTTATATTATCAAATATATTGGATATCTGTAAGCAAACAATGAGCTAGCAGTGTGTAATCTTCACTGATTCCAGCAGTGCCTTGTCATGCTCCTTATGACCAAGGTCAACCAAGACTTCCATCGCCGCGCTCTGGGTAACCTCCACACGCACATCCCATACCTGCTCCTCTTCTCCCTTCCCTGCAGCCATCATGTCATGAAAGTCCTTCCACTTCCAAAGCATTTTAGAGGAGAACAGCAGCCCTTGTTTCCCCATTTCATTCTATCACTTCCCCCTTCAGGGGTTTTCTCATAAGGAGTCTCCACCCCCGTTGTTGCCCCAATACAGACTCGCAATTCCAGGCAAATCCATGTATTTTTAATCACAAGAGATACGAGCCAATTAATTGACGTGTTTTCTCCAGTTCCTCTGCATCCTGAATAAATTAGCAGGATTTTCTATGATACCAGAACTAAGCAAAAACCCTGGGCAAATAACACAAGCTGGGTATAGTACGTGAAGAGTTGGAAATTAAAGAAAGAAAGAAAAAAGGCAGGAGAGCTCTTTCTGAAATTCTGTATGTGGAACTTAACCCAGCCAAGCAAACAGCATAAATCAACTCCCTGGATGGAAACACACAGTATTTCATCCCATGAATGCAGTTGACACCACGGAGGAGGTTTAGACACCGGATCGCCGCCAGCTTGCAATCCCTTTTATCTCCTTGTAGCCCAAGCCCATGTGAGAAGATAAACCTAGGAGACAGGCTGCATGGAGCACGCAGGTGGTTTCCTCCTGAATAAAAGGTGGCAAAGCACGTGACCTTGGTCACTCTGGTAACACGCTAGTTTACAGGTAGAACATGAAGTGTTAATTATCTTGACTTTGGACGAGACAGGCTCAACAAAGGCTCAGACACAAGCTGCGGGGTCCCTTCATTCTGTGCCTGCCACGACAGACTTCCTATCCATGACCACAGCCATCAAGACCCAGTGACAGAAAGATCATCTTTCCCATAGGATGGGTCTATGTTTCCTCCTCTTAAATTAAAATCGAGATGGTCTGAAGCCATGAGATACTTTTACATATGGACATTCAGAATGAGAACACGTAAGAAGTTGACTTTTAGGATCACAGGGTCTCTTCATATCCACAAATTTCCCAGCAATGCTTCCAAAGGGGTACGTTGCCAGCACTTGCAGAAGGCAGAGTTCTCAAATCATACCCCAAAACCAGCAACAATGGGGATCTGCACCGCCTTTCTTTGTTGGGAGCCTTTCACAGGGCAATAGAGAGGTAATCCAAAGAAGGACAGGGAGGTGTGACCTGCTTATGTACTCCAAAGGCATTTGATGAAGTTCCTACGTAGCTGGAGGCTGGAGAAGAAACACAGTTACCACCGGGTGAACGATAAAGCCTTGTCATGGATTAAAACGAGTTAAGAGATAGGAAATAGAACAGAAATAAATGGCCAATTCTCAGCATGGAGAAAGGTTAATAGCGTAGTGCCCTGGGGATCGCTCTTCAGGCTGCTGTTTTTCAATATATTCATTAGCAGCCGGCAAGAGGTGGTGAACAGCAAGGCAGCAAGAGCACCTGACAGAATTGTTTTAGGTCAGTCACAAGGAGGGGAGGCTGGGAAAGAGCCAGCACCAGCGCACGAACGCACGCAGAGCGGCCCGGGCAGCCAGCAGGCCTGTGAGAAGTCACCTAACGCGTTGCCGTCCAGCTGCCGTCGCAATGCCGCCCAGCTGCCAAGGGCCAGGAATAATCAAAATGGACAGCGCAGAGAAAAAACTCCACAGACGCAAAAAGCATTCTTCAAAACATCTCCAAGGTTTTTTCTTTTTAATAAGATGGCAAAATAAAGCTATCAGAAATTAAACTATTTTGAAATATCACAAAATTGTTAGAACAGCCCATCTTCCCTTCCACATCGCTGACCTTCTGGCCGCCTTGGTGCTCTCTGGTCCACACAAGCGTCGGAGCGTATCCAAAAGTCATCCTTGGAAATCACCTACATCTCCAGCACTTGGAGCCCATGGACTTTTCTCCTTTATCTGCATCATCACCTTCACTCTGGTGAAGTAAAGGCATTATTCAGAGGCACAGAAAGAGCAAGGAACATTTGATGACCAAAAACCTGCAGTTTGATCCAGGATTATTGCTGGTCACCAAACCTGAGATCAAGGAAAGAAGCTGCCTCCCACGTAGGAACAGAGGGAATAAAAATATCCCAAGAAACTAGCGGAAATTGTGCAAGAACCTATACATCCAGGGAGGTAATTTGCAACAAGAGCCTCTTAGGTGTTGAGGGCAGAGGTCAGCTCATCCTCAATAAATCTTCATTCCTAAAAAAAAAAAAAAAAAGAAAAATTGCCAAAAAGCAGGCAAGTACATGGCCAGACCTACGAACTCTCATTAATAGCACCCATAGGGTGACGGATCTCTTCAGACACTCGTGTACTACCCACAAAATATTGTCAGTGCACATAGGAGGGAGAAAACTTAATGATCACAGACGATAAAGAGCGTGCCATGGATTTTGTCAGGAAGGAGGTGCCTACAGAAAGGAGTCAGATACCCAGCACTCAGAGGAGCTGAAAGCCATGCAGCTCACGCAATTCCGCGCTTTACAGATGTGACTGAGCTGATTGTGAATAAGCCAGCACGGGGCACTGGAGGTCAAGCAGCCAGATCTGTGCTTTATCCTCACAGGAACGCAGCTCCACGTGCAGAGCGCTCTGGCCAGGATGAGCCACAGCCCGCAAAGCGGCCAGCTGAGCGCTGCCTCGGGCTGACAGCTCAGCCTCTCTGGCAGTGAGGGATTTCAAGCAAAGATCCCCAAAACGACAAATTAAGATGCCTGAAGGAACTCCCTGTCTGCAGCTGGTAGATGGCTTAACACCACGCTTGCTGCGGCCGCGGGTGAGATTGGCCAAACATCAGTGTCATGACTCTGGCTGCCCAGGGAAGCGGTGGAGTCACCATCCCTGGAGGTGTTCAAAGAACGTGTAGACGTGGCACTGCAGGACATGGCTTAGTGGGCACAGTGGTGTTGGGTTGGTGGTTGGACTTGATGATCTTGGAGGTCTCTGCCAACCTTAAGATTCCATGACTCTACGACTCTTCCCTTGCACTCCCTGCACGCTGCATCGGGTGTTATCAGAGTCAAGATGGAGACAGCGACATTTCCATTCGTAACAACGCGTTCCGTGTCACCCCAGAACCACAGCCAGCAGTGTTTCCAGTACAAAGATAAAGCACGTCTTACAAAATGACTCTACGAAGGGCTCCCTGCTATGCAGCACACCGATGCGTGGCTGAAGCGACAGCAATTTAGGGGGAGAGGATGAATGTCAGCTTTGAGAGATTACCTTTTCAGTTGGTTGTAGTAGTCTTTTAAAGGCCGCTGACAAACTCTGAGCAGCGTAAGAAAGTCATGCTCACCTGAAAATTAAGGGAAGGCCACTCAATATGAGGGGCCGGCGTGCCTGATGGCTCAAACCATGCAATGCAAACTCTGAAAGGCACAGGATAATTCAGGTGGTTTAGGAAAAATATCATTGTTCTGAATTACTTCTAGAAATTCACTGAGAATTTAACAACCTGGTGGCAACACATTTAATTTGATAGAATCCTAGAACGGTTAGGGCTGGAAGAGACCTTCAAAGGTCACCGAGTCCAATCCCGAGAAGACAAAACATTATAGCACGGATTATTTTGTTGTTGTTTTCAACTTATTCGCCTTACTTTACCGGACTGAATCCATCAACCAAAACCTCATAAACATTTTCGGGTGGTTGGCGAGCAGGGGGATTACGGGCAGTGATTGTTTCTCACTGAAAAGAGGCTATCGGCCTATTTCACAGACTGGTTGGAGAGCCAACGGCGGCCTCTCCTCCTCCATCCCCTACTGCAGTAACACAATTAAACCAGAGTCCTACGCAGTGCATGAGCAAAGCACACAAAGGTAGGAAAGAACTTTAAACACGCCTAAATTTTTACGTTTCTTAACAATTGAGAAGAATATGCCTATTTGATTAAACATAAGAATTTTTTAAAGTGTGTCCTTATGTGTAGGAGCATGAAAGATATAATGATCTTCCTGGTTTTCCACTAAAGAGGCTATGATGAAGCGATTCTTCTAAATTCATTCGGAACTATTCAGCTGAGGACAAAATGAAAGCAGTACGGATAAATATTTGCAGAACTCGGTCATTAACCCATCAACCTTTCCGCAAGGTTTGAAAATTGTTGGCAATCTGTTGGCTCGGAGGGCCCCTCCTTTGTGCGGCACCGTCCACGCCCCTGTGAGAGTTTGCTACAAGAACTTCTCTTTCAGTTATCATTCTCAGTGCAAACATACGCCACTTGCCCAAAATTTGTTTTCTATTTGCATTTTCTCAGCATCCTATAATCATCCTGGATGGCGGCAAGATATACGAGTTGTTTATACGCAGCCTAAAATTTGCTAAGAATAATTAAGATGACATGGTTCGTTTCGTAACGACGTTGCAATTTTGTCTTCTCAGAAACTCGTATTCCTTAATCAGCTTTCTCCGTTGCTTTCAGAGGCTGTGTGTGTGCATGGAATGCTGACACCGCTCTGCTGCCCTAAGAACAACACCGGAAAGAGCTCCCCAGCGCAACCACCGCCACGGCATTCCGAAGGATCAGAGCACTACCACCACAGCCGTACCACAAAATAACCAGCTGATTGAGAAAGTGTCAAAACTCATTGTATTTTGAATCATTTCCCTAAGATAGCTGAAAAAAAAAAAAACAAACCTTCAAAAACTGCTCTAAAAATGACGCATACGTGATCTTTAACGCTGGAACCATTCTAATTCTTAGTTCTGACGTACTTTTCATGCAGAGGGAAACACCACCTGATTTTTGCCCTCTGGAGGTGCAAGAAAGATTTTCCCAGGGTTTTTCCGTTTTTATGCCAGCAATACCGGCATGAACATGTCTTACAGGGCACGAAGAAGGCTGCGCTGAACTCTTCCAACGCCTCGGCTCCTCCGTGCACAGAAGGCTCCATCTAGTGTCACGCACACGGAGAATCCCAGGAAAGGAGGAGGAAAAAGCCCGTTGATAGTCACTGCTGGAGATTTTTGAGTTGTTTTAACAAAATAACTGGACTTCTCTGCCCACGCTTGCTCTGCTGTCCGCCTGGAAGCTCAGAGGCCAGGCTGGAGCCATAAAACCAGGTGAGAACAGGGACATTTTAGTGCAGAGCCCTTCGGTGCCTAAATCCCTCACACCTGTACAATTGCGTTCAACAACACGATAACAGGCAAGAAGCTCGAAGCAACCTCAAGTGAGAACGGTGCCAGGAACCAGGCTGCCACCCGTTTTTGGCGGCATGGCCATGCTGCAGCCGTGCTCACACCCCACCTCTCGGCAGCTCGCCCTCGGCCCAGCGGTGTTGAGGGTCACAGGTCTCCATCCAGAGACAGCCAACAGCGGATATTCTACCTTGAACCCGGGAGTCACATCATGGATAAAACACAACGCAGCATCTCCAGCCCAAACCAAACCAGCTGAAGACCAGATCTTCCATCCTGGCTCTCACATAATACTGTTAATTGTGCTGCCATCACTTAGAATCACAGGATGGGTTAGGTGGGAAGGGACAGTTAAAGCCCACCCAGTCCAACCCCCCTGCCAGGAGCAGGGACATCTCCAACCAGATCAGGTTGCTCAGAGCCCCGGCCAACCTGGCCTGGAATGTTTCCAGGGATGGGGCATCCACCACTTGATTACACTGGAAGTTGGACTGTAACCAGGAGTGGCTTTGAATACAACAGGTTTCTGGGTTGTTTTTTTTTTTTTTTTTTTAATATTCATCTCAAGAAACCATTTAGTGCCAACCCCATCCTCACACCTCACTGGGGTCACCTTCAGCATTTGTGCCCCTAGGGACCCACAGAACCAGACCCACTGCCACCTCACCTTACCTTCAGTGCTCATGCAGGACATGGAGGAAGCATCTTCCCTTGGAAGCAGGTTTTTCTTTCATGTAGGAGACCCTAACCAGTCAGACCTCGCCAACCTGCAACCTTTCACCCTGTGGACTCAGACTGTACCTCCCTCTCCCACTTTTACAGGACACCTTTGTAGATTTGGAGAGAAAAGACTGCAGTGGTCTGTGATCCATCCTTCCCTCTTCCTTCACATCCTTCCCTTTCTTCCTTCTAAGGAAGACCAGAGTTTAAACGGATCTTGATTTAAGATAGGAAATAATATGAGAAACGGGTCAGTGGGAGAGGCATTTTGAGAGGAAAAGGCTGTGAAGCACAGCAACCTGCTCACCTGCTCCGACGAACCATGAACCACGTCCCACCAGCCTTTGCTCTTCTCGGATCGACAGAGCACCAGCAACGCCTTCACCTCCTGCTCACACCTCAGGCTCCCGCGACCGGAGCTCACCCAAAAGCCCCGCCAAGGCTTGTTCTGCCCCTCGGCCGGGTGTGCCCAGGCCCAGGAACCCCCCCAATCCCGGGATGCCCATCAAGCACACCAAGGCACTGGGCGCTCAGAGGGACGCTGGTGGGAGCCAGCGTGAGGGGGCACTGCCAGGATTTCTTTCCGCAAGCCCAAGGCAGAGTTTCACAAGCCGGATGCCATCCCTCCCTGTTCAGGCCTTCGGGAAAGCAGAAGCTTGGCCGGTGCTCAGAGTCCCACCACAGCATTCTCACTTTGGTCCTGTTACACCCAGGGTCTTCAGCACAGGTGGACAGGAGAGGCCGTTTCCTTCTGCAGGACGCACTGGGAACGCCTTCACTGACGTTTTTAAACGTTTCTGCACACGAGCAATAGGTCAGTGGATATACTGGTACGGCAGTGGATATACTGGTACGGATGGCGCTAGGCAGGTACGACTGGGCACACACAGGTCTGGTACAGGGGGAAACGCTTCCCACACAGCTCACGATACATGATGGCAGAGAACAGCCAACGCTCGTAACACAGCCGAAGGACTTACAGACCCTGCATTAACAGTGGGATGAAGGTTGTTCTGTGAAGGAGGTAAGGACTGAACCGACATCCCAGTTTCCTCTCTCCTTCGTTTTGCTAGCCCACCTCCAAGGGTTTCCCCAGCTTGGAAAGGGACTCTGCCCCCCGAGCACACGCACCAGGACAGAGAGGACACATACGGCCGGGAGAAGAGGAAGGGAGCGATTCCCCCGAGCCAGGCGGGACAGGAGCCATCCCTACGCTCTTCACTCCCGCGGTGGCAGTGGGATACGCTCACGTTGGGATGATGAGGGAAGCCACCGTCAGGCGTGAGCCAAAGCCAGGCGCTTTAACCCCCACGTTCACGGGCTGTCCTTCAAACAGCTCAACAGTCCCACCTGCATCGCTGCCTGGAACTGCAACTTGAACAAAAAAAAAAAAAAAAAAAAAATAAAGTCACTGCCTTCCTCCTCTTCTGCCTCAGTACTACAAAATGAGATACTGTATCTTTCTGATGCCGCTCCATTAAATACTCTCCTAATTAAAATCGTTAACTGCATCAAATTTCTCCTTCCACTGCCAGAAGCCTTTAACCAGTGTTCACATACTGCCAGATTAATTTTTAATTTAATAACAATATTGCATTACCTATCTCAGCTATACGGCACTTGCCTTTAAAAAACTGAACACTTCATAGCGTTTTCCAAGTATTTCTTATTCGGGCAGAGAGGAGGGGACAGGCACCTGGTTGGGCAGTTGTCAAACACAGCTAACACCACGCAGCAGCTCGTCACTGCAGCAGGACGCCCGTTTTGTCCTGTTGCTAAAAGCAGATCAAGATCAGATCAGGTTCCTCGCAGATTAGTGGAGCTGAGTCCTGAACACCTCCGAGGATGGAGAATCCCAGTCTCCCTTGGCAACCTGTTCCAGTTTGACAATCCTCACAGTTAATGTTTTTTCCATATACCTTAACACCAAAGCCCAGGAACAGAAGAATCTGACCGAAATCTTGGGACAAGCAAAGATACTCCTACAGAAGGGCGAGAGCAGCAGCGTGCCGGCCACGCTCCCCGGCAGTCCCATGAATTTTGGGCCAAACGGCTGGAATTGTTTCCCAGCGGGTTTTACGCAGCCGCAGCTCTCCCGGCTCTGTTTGAGGCAGGAGGGGACGGCAGGCCAGCCGCGCTCCCGCGGCGTGCGCTCTCCCACCACGGAGAGGGGGCCTCCACCCGCACATCCTCCCCTTGGCCAAGGCACTGCGCTCCATAAACCTCGAGTAGTTAATTCCACTGCAGCGAATTGTGAAGGAAAACTATTGCAGAAGAAACAGCATTTTTGTATTTAGTCTTGTCTTAATTAAAGCTTCTAATAATTTGACCATAGGGATGTTACTTTTTGCTATCTTTTTTTTTTTTTTTTTCCTCATATGAAGTAGGTTACAATTCCTACTGACAACTGCCTGGGTGCATTTGCAATTCACTTTGGAAGTTAATTAGGGCTTGTTTTCACGAGAGGGACAAGATTATTTTTTTTAATAGTCATAGAAACTGGTTTTAAAGTTTTAACATATACTATCTTATAGTAATTATTCCCAGAAAATTAATATTTGGATTGAATAACTATCAATCACTCCGAGAATTCTGTAACATGTATGAAGTACCACCTTCTCTGCAGTCAACCTTTACCAGTTTGGGACTAAGTCCAACAACAGTCTTGCTTCTGGTTCCAGTATATTTAGATTCTATTTAGAATTGAAGCAACAAAGCCCCAAACTTTGTTCCAAAATCTTACTTCTCAGCTGCTGCCTAGAACTTCACACCACCTAACCTGCCAGGCATCTTTTCTTCCAGGCACGTTTTGCAGAGCACATCTTCAGTCCTGACCCCTCCTAACCAGAGTTTCTAGCCATGAACCTCAAGCAGACCCAGGTGTTTCTCTGCAAGCACAACCAGCACAAAAACCAGTGGGGAAAAGGCTTTCAGCAGCAACTCTCTGCCCAAAACGTGCCACTGGTGAGGTTCAGGCACTTTTCTGCTCACTAGTGCTTCATTTGCTTCACCAGGGTTCCACAAAGGCAGCTGGCTCCTCTTCAAGTTCTAGAGCTCTCTAAGTCCTCTTCACTGCGTGCAGCCAGTGCACTCAGGACAGCTTAAACCAGTACTCCACAGCTAGAACTCAGCAGCAGCTGACACTGCCGTCGTACACAGCAGTGCACACGTAATTACCCAGAAATATTTCAGTATTTCAGACACAAGAACACCTTTCAAAATCAAAACCTCCTTAGTCTCAGCACAGATGCTAGAACTCAAAAGACTTGAAAGCAAGAAATTTTTTCTGTTGAAGAGAAAGATCCTGCTGCACATACTTGGCAGTGTGATGGTCAGCCTGTTATGAGAGCCTGTTACATTTCAGAGGAGTACAGGTACTGAAATAAGGATTAAACACAAATTAAATCCTCTGAATACAGAAGTGAAGGATTCACATATTAACACAATAATTTCAACTGCCAAAGTCATAGCCCAGAAAGTAAACCTCTCCATCTAACGGAAGGAGCGCTGACGATGCACCGCAGGACCGGCCCAATCGCTGTTTATTGGCTCATTGCCACCATCATTTAACTATGTCCAAAAAGCTACGTTAACACAGGCTGAACATCTGAATTAACAATTACTGTACCTACTTAGATAATGAAGATGCATAGTATACAGCGGAAGCTCATTAATAACAACTTCCTAACGGTGCGCTGGATTAAGGCTTCGATAGTATTTTTCCCGCTCACTGGCCGTGAAAACAGTTATTAGCAGGGACAGACGACTACTGCGCTCCGTTCCACAGAGGTATGCCCATCAATATTCTCCTAGCGAGAGCTGAGCCCACAAAGAGATGCAATTTAGTCCCATGTAGTACTGCAAAGGACAGTGGTGTCATTACTCGTTCAACATCTAGATGTAGTGAATACAGAGAGAGCGTGATAACAAACTCAAAGTTCTTTCACATTGTATTTTAATTGAATTTGAAGATCTTGACATGTTTGTGTCTTCAGTGGAAACACACTTTCGTATGTACCATGATCTTGTGAAATACACAGAGTATGCAAGCCGTCTTTATTTACTCCTGATGGCTTCCACAGGGCTGAGTTCTGTATTGCTCCAAGATAACCCAAAATGAATAACTGTTCAAAGCACGGCGGCTCCCGCGGATGTCCTTTTTCATTAATTTTCTCCCTTCAGAATAGGCAGCAACTCACCACTTTCCTTTAGCTCCTGTAAGGAAGCAGACACAACATGCAGTTATTCCCTACGTACGTTTTGTGAGCACGCTGACAAGGTTTCAACGGGGACAGCCTGCGAGAAGGAAATAACCCGCTGCCTGCTGAGGGAATGCCGCAGATAACCCACTAGAGGTCCCCCTTGACCAAGACATCGCGGTTCACAACGCTGTATTTATGTTCTGTCTATTTAGGAAGAGACAAATCTTATTCAGTGAAAAGAGACACCTTGAAAAGAATGGGTTGTTATCAACCCTCCCAGGTAAATCCCCCGGTATATCTCCTTCTAGATGTAATTCACGATACATTTCAGCCACACACAAAAAAAATTGTACAACACCCAAAATACCTCCCACAAAGTAAAAAGATTACCACCAACTGATAGATTTTGTTACTACCACACATTAAAACAAAGAAGACAGTAAGACATCTGTACCAGTTCTAAATAAGAGGTGCTTGCCCATATTATCTTGATGACTTACAGTAAAATTATAAGGCTGTTAACTTACTAAAGAGATACAAACACCAGGAAATGGTTTTAAAATACTGTGTTGTGGAGTATATATTCTCTTCCCACATCTCAAGAGAAACAACTGCCTTAATTTTATTTCATTATGCTGTATTACAGAATGCCTTTTAAAATACTGACAACATTCACCTACCCATACAAGTCAGTGCAAACTGCACACAGTCCAACAATGCAAAGAGACAAATCACATTTAAATACCAGCAAGAGAAGTATTTTGCAGCACCTCTGCAATGCCCACGACTACACTTACTGATCACTGAAATAATCCACACACTTGTTAAATAAATAAAATTAAAGTAATCTACGTAATTTAAGCAATATCAGTATTTTTAGAACTAAATGAGATTTATCGATCGTATCTTCCCAGGAGTTACCATGTCTGAGGAATTGGCTATAAAACATTCAGACAAGAATGGGCTCGAGAGTATTTGGGGTTTAGAACGCTGTGGCTGCTCTGTTACAAAAATCAAAAACCACAGTAAGAGATGCAGATCTATTTTTGTTGCTTCAGGGTCTGTTCAAACAACTACAATAAACCTTCCTTTCTTCCAGGAATGAGACTGTTTGCTAGGAAAAAATGTCTCGCCCACCTTACTTGAGAAAAAGCAATGTCAGAAGTAAAACCAGGAAGAAAAACCTGTAAAAATGCACCCATGGGGTAAAAATGGTCTTTACAGTAACAGTAACTGACTGCTGTCAAGAAAATACATTTCACTGCTAAATCCTGGCATGTGAGAACGCTAGAGATTTAGAGCTCCTTTCAGCCGTGTGCTGAGCTAATAAAAGTCACAGTAAAGGCAACCAAGTCATTTCATTTCAAGATCTAGGGCCACTACACAGGAATGTCTGTATGTTATGGGCAGAAAACATTGCTGCAGTTTTAAACAAACGCTCAATTTACATCTCAAACAGGACTGCCCCGTTCCTACCTTAACAATATCCAGCCCACCAACAAGTTCACCTTTCACGTATAACTGAGGATACGTTGGCCAGTTTGAATACGTTTTTAATCCTTGCCGCACCTGAGAAAAACAACCTTAAATGTAAACTTCAACTTTAGTACAAGCAACAACCAAATCCTCAATGATAGAAACACTTAATTACCTCTTCATCTTCCAGTATGTCAAACGTCTCATAATCAATGCTGGGAAAGAAAAAAAAAAAAAAAAAATTATCTACTGGGGAGTTTTCCAGTGTAAGTCCCTCAAAAAGTCAAAGTGGGTACATTTACAAGCTAGCTTCCAAATCACCCAGAATTAGCAGGTAATAGGAGGAAAAAAGTCAATGCCTCACGCACCAAGAACTGTAGTGTAAAAGATGTCTAGTTTCATGGGAAACTCCTTTTAATGCACAGATGACAGCATAACACACTAAAAAAAATATTAAGCAGTGTAGCTTGGGCCCTAACTGGCCAAAATATGAGTTTTGGTACGCAATTCCTAGTATTCCAAGAACTGGCACTCTTCAAAACCAGCAACTCACATGCCAGCGACAAGGAAGAGCGATGTGACTAACAGCTACACAATATATATATATATATCAATAACTATATTGATATATAGTTATCCATCATCTAAAAGTGCATTCTATCATTCAAGACAACTGCCTAACCTCTAACTAGCAGGACAAATGAAGTGGGCTTTGTTCAGAAAATGACACTACTCTCCCTCACTACAGAAAGAACTGCTGTGAAGAGGAAAACTGAGGCTGGATAACATGAGAGGCTCCACGATTGAGGAAGAGAGATCCCTCTTGATCTCTTAAGATGAGTTGTTTATCGGGGTGGAAGGATTTCTTTCATGTTAACAATCACAGAAAAAAAAAAAATTCACTGTTGCAATAAACTCCTCAATCCAAGCAAGACAATCACGATGTAGTGGTGCTAAAGCTGAGTAATACCTGACACACCATTTTTGACTTGGCATCAAATGAGCGTAGTAGTGACTTGTATCATGGGCTTTTATATAAAGAAACTTAAAATACTCCTAAACAAAGAAAATTACATTTAGGGAAGTCTTCCAATAATATTTTCCAAACTTTTTATTTATAAAATGTATTTTTGAAAACAGAACAGGCTTCACAAGTTAAATAACAAAACCTACTTACGTACCCAGTATTATTTATTATTTCTATAATTTGCTTGCTGAATCCACACTTTGCCACCTAGAATGCAAAACATACGTTAAAACACTTATCTGCTGTGTTTTATTCACAAAATTCCAGGTCCTCGAGCTACACTACAGCCATTATCAATTCATAGCCAGCGATGACCTTACTGGATGAGCAATACCACTAATCCCTTTTTCATTCCTCTTTCCACTCTCTGAGCTTTAAACAGTACTGAATGTCTCTATATACTCCGCTGAAATAAATGAAAACACTGAGAATACTGAACACTTTCCTCTGTTGTGGTGTGAAAAGATATGAGGTGAATCTGATTTCCAGGTCTGGCAATACTGTCTCGAACACCAGGGAGGCTGGATTATTTTCTGAGTGTTGGAAAAGCCAAAGCTATAGGTAGGATGGATAAAATGCCTTACATGCATTTGTAAAACAGACATGTTTTATTTTGAGACATATGCTACGTTTTACTTACCATTCTGAAGGAAGTAGCAACCTATGGTCAACTGAGAAACAGGTTGCACGCACAGCTACCCCCAGCTGAAATTAATAATTGAAAGTATCTACTGCAAATTCTTCACACTGACAGTGTAAGGACACCGGATTGTTCAGACACTGCGTTTTTCAGCCAGACTATCCCTTCTTATTAGTGATTTCACTCCCTCAGCAGCCCAAGCAAAACCAAAGCGCGTTAAGCAACCCGCCCAAACTCTTGCTTTCTTCAGGTAAGACCCCGGTTTTACCGTAGACAGGAGGGCGGCCGTTCAGAAGCCCTCAGCCCAAGCAGCTCAGCCCCACTGACTCAGTGAGTCAGCACAACCCCCGGGGCTCCAGCGGCTACGGAAGGGCTTAGTGAAACAACCCACCGCGCTCTTAAAAGGATCTGTGGTTAATACACAGAGAAGGCTCAGGGAACAAATGAGGAAACGAAAGGGAAAGGAAAGTCATGTGAACGAGCTCAGCCCCCTACCTCTGCATTCTTTTTTTAAAATACCGTATAAACAACTCTTATAACACGCAATTACTAACTACAGTTACTGTTTAGGGCACACCTCTCCAATGAAAAGTCTGAGTTAGGTGCTGTTCAATTAATCTTGACAGGAAGAAGTGCAGTGCCTTGCTGTTCAAAAGGGAACAATTTATCCCTTGGTTACTTTGTTTGAGAACGGAACACACAGCAACAGACTGACCTTTCAGGTTTCAGTCACTTGTTATTATTTTAATCCTGTCAGCAGTTCTCTGTCTTCAGTCACTATCTTTATTTCAGTGAGCAAGATAATTAAGTGAAGCTTAAAGACACCATGCATAGGCCATTCCATGCATGTGAGGGAAAAAAAAGAAAAAGTGGATCATTTACAGTATGTGGCATTATACTTTAGCCTTAAAAACATCTAGCAGCTTTTTTAAAATGCCATTGTGAGAGCACTACAAAGAGAAATTAAAAAGGACAGCACACCCAATCCAATTAGGACGGAGGGAAATTTCAAGCAGCATGCATCCAGAGACAAAAGTGTTGGGCAACGGTCAAAGTGTGCTCCTCGAGCAGGACAGACATCACAGGCATGCACTCAGAGGAGAAAATTCATTATCTGCAAAGACAATCAGTAACTAAGACCAAAAGGACAGGCACGGTTCTGGAGATCAATTGACAGACAGATGTTTGCAGGGATTTTACTGCGACACAGCTATCAGCAACGCGTTTCCATCGGGTACAACGGGACTAGAAGGCTTACAGAGCACCAAATAAAGACAAATGACCAACGTCCCAGCACCATTAATTTACATGATGCAAGGAAAGCACGGGAAAGAAGGGAATTGTCACAATGTTTAAACAATTGTTTAAATATAATACGTTCTGCAACACTTAATCTTACCTGTTTGCTTCCCTTCATAAAAAGCATCACAGGAGCTTTGTTTATCAAGATTTTAAGCCTACAAAAAAGCACAAAAAAGACACAGAACAGCTCGGTCATTATCCCAAGCTTTGTTTTGAGAGGAAAACAAAATGCAAAAGTGGAAAGACAGCAACTTACAGCTTTACCAAATACACTTAAAGTAGTGCTATAAGCAACTCTATTCATTTAAATTGCTTACAGTAACTCCAGTGAATGAATTTGAACCATCCTGTTACTTCTAGAGCAACAATTTACTTCTCTAGATTGACCTTTAAGTATCAAGCAGCAGCAAGCTTAAGGAGAAACATCATTGTAGGATGTTTTAAACACAATGTGCAAGAGTTTCCTGCTAAGGGCAAACTACTCTCTATAAAACACGTCACAGGTGACCATCTTCTGTGAAAGGGGGCTCTGCGTGACTCACACAACACAAAAAGATTTAGATTGGAGAATCTGGGGTCTGTGCAAAATAGAACTAGACGAAGCTTTGTTGGTGACCTACAGCCTTTGCACACGTAAACCTCAGGACAATTTTCCCAACCCAGTTGTCTCCAGTTTAAAAAGCAACAGCTAAACAGCTACAGCAAGGGTGAGCTACAGTAACCTAAGCTGGTTCCCCAGCTGCCAGATCCGTTTCGTGAGACAAAGCTGCTTTCCAGAGTCCATTTTCAGGGATATTTTCAAGTGAAGAAAATGCAGTTAATTGATGGGAAGAGATCAAACACTGACTAAGGGAACATAATTTAGCATTAAATACATTCTACTGATATTCCTTCATTTTAGTAAGTCTTAAATGTTTGAAGAATTACCTCACAGGGTTTTTCTTACAAGTTACTGAATACAGTGTGAAAGAGATGTCAGTTGCTCAGAAGTTAAGTATGAGGTTAGCTACATAGCAAAACTAATCTGTGTCACAGGGAAAAAAAAACACAAAAACAAGCAAAGAAAACCCTTCCCAGTTGTTACTAGAAGACCGACCTCAACAAAGCATCATGTGTTAACCCAAGAAACAAACCCCGACTAAAAGATGAAGAACAAACCAGACAAGAAGCAGCTACTTGTGACTTGTCTGGTGAATTTTTAGCCAGTTTTATTTCAGGCCACTTCTACATCAACATTTGTTAAAATTGATAAAAACTTCACACATCTGTTAAAAAAATGCTGCTGCTGCTCCTTTAGTGAGACTTTTACCTATACTAACAACTTAAATCTATTAAAACACATTAGGGAAGCAGAGGACATTTCACATTACCTTCTCTCCCCAGAAAGACTAAGCAAAGCAAAAAAAAAAAAAAACCTATATATAAATTCAATAAGGTTTTGGCTTATGCAAGTTTGCAAAAAGGAAGGGAAACATTGCAGAAAGCTTTCTAAACTAAGTTTCTAAAAGGCCTCACTTAGACAATCTCATCCTTACCTACAATTAAATCTCAAACTGGAAAATGTAGTGATTGTTTTCTGTGGCCTGGATGAAACAATTTACAAGTTACCTTACTAGAGTAACAAAGGCCATAGAACAAAGTAAAAAGGAACTAATAATCACACAGCTGTAAGTAAGTAAGTATACGTTATCACCATATTGAAATGGCTTGCTTTAAATTATTGCTACACTGTGCTGAGAAGGCAAAAGAACCAGAACCAGTCGCATTGAGAGCGCTGTAAAACTTGCTCTTACCATCCTCAGACAGCAAAGGGGAATCTATGCTAACAGATGTGCCTTCAAGGTATAGGCCACCTTCC
Source organism: Tetrax tetrax (assembly GCA_009806455.1). NCBI lineage: Eukaryota > Metazoa > Chordata > Aves > Otidiformes > Otididae > Tetrax > Tetrax tetrax. Next base: position 67,323 of record WHYT01016603.1, on the reverse strand, counting down.
TGGTAAAGCAGCCCCCCTTTGCATTTCCTAATGGCACTATTCACATAAAAAACAAGGAGAGAGCCACATCTACTAGCAACTCCTCAAACAGAATGACTTGTCAGGTATCTGGAGCCTGACTGCCTGGGGCACGTCAGAATTTCAAACAGCAGCGAATCTTCAAATGGGAAGGTTAAAGGAGGACAAATTGGCTTCTAGATATTACATCTGATTCAGGAAGCAACACACTTCCCACTGCTGCAGCACATATTCATGTTGCCAAGGTGAAAGAAAACAGAAGCTGAAGGACATGAGGAATCAAGAAAAACAAGGAGACAAGCCTAGATACTTTCTTCAGTGACATCATAGTTATGGAGTCTATGCCAAACGAAGCTAACAAAAGCTACTAATATTTAAAATATAATTTTCCCAGTTACCTTTTAAGAATTTATTCTTAAAAAGAGAAGCAAGAGTGAATTATAGCAGGAAATATTCCGCTATAATTAAAAACTAACAAACTACAAATATAGTAAGCAAAGCCTATTGAAACAGTATAGCTTTATACTAAGTGACGCTTACTGCACAGACAAGGAAATATATGAAACAACTGCAGGAGCTCTGCAATTAAAGAAAATCTTGACACACTTCTGATAAAGTCAAAGAACAGGAATTTATATAGGTAGTTCTCCCTATATAAACAAACATACAGGAAGCCTCGAAAACAGGCACCCTTAAAATAACAACACACCACACCTGTCCTCCAACTTCTGTGCCTTCGGACAGATCGAGTCCAGTTCTCCAGATGCCTCAAGTTCCTAGGGACATTGGGGAGAAGAAAAATCAGAGGTAAAAAGCAAGAAAAACATGCTTCTGACAACTGACAAGCTGAGGAATCTCTCAGTCTCTAACCTTAACAATATCAAGTCCACCTATAAGCTCTCCAGCTACGTACAACTGCGGGTAAGTTGGCCAATTAGAGTATGTTTTCAGCCCCTGACGAACTTCTTCATCAGAAAATATATCAAAACTGCTAAATGCAATACCATGTTTGTTCAGTATCTCCACAATCTGTTTGCTGAAACCTGCAAACACAAAAAGAGGAATTACAATTTTAAACACTGTGTTCTTACATCTTTTGCTTTAAGAGCATGTCCTTTCTTACTTCATGGGCAAAGGCAGACTCCTTCCACGTTTTTTTTAAACTCTTTCCATTCACATGAGTACCTAATATTACTTTAGTAACCTTGTGACACTTCCATACCACGTTTTGCTTTCCTTTATGCCAGATCTTCATTACATCCCACTCTGACAACACTCTCTCAGAGGGATATGAAGTGAACATTAAATGAACATGTAAGCAACCAGATTCTGTAAGTTTATTATGAGACTGACCTGAGAAGAAAAGTCTCTTCTTTCTGTAACTAACCATCCTCTTCCTAAGAAAATTGTCTTATTATTTGTGAAGAGTTGCATGTATGAAAATTTTAATATTAAAGAATTTACAGATTATAATCACCTGTAACTTCCTACACTAGAGGGAAACTCACACAAAATTTCACTTACAACAGGATCATATGGTTTGCAAAGAGGATTGATGAGAATTTGTTCATAAATCAATGTGATAATAACGTGCGTTTTATATCTTCGCCAACTCATTCTGGTTTGGATTCAAATGCCCTTGCAGTCCTACCAATTCCCTCAAACAATTCCAACAAATGCTGTGCAGACAAACGAAAACCCCTATACAAATATTAAAAAAAAAAAAAAAAAAAAAAGGGAGAGACAATGCTTAAAGGCTTTAATAAAGGAATAAAAAAAATAGAGAAGCTTTAAATGGGAAAAAGAATCAAAGTGCCATAGAAGAATAACCTTTGATTTCGGCTTGCAAGACCACCTATTAGTTTTTGAAATATGGATTTTTACTACAGCTTTCTGCAGTTTTCATGATCTGCAATTTATTGAGATATGAAGTAGCAGTATTTATATGTCTGGCATCTAAGTTGCTTTTCTTTCTACAACTGAAATGTTAAGTTCATGTACAGCCTGAAGTAAAACACAGATTCTGAAACTCTCCATACATCTGGGAGTTCATTAGTAAACAGCTAAAGGCTGATTGCTGATGGTTATTCCATCGCCAATATATTAACTCGTTTCTACTGTAAGGAACTAGGGGGAAAAAAAAAAGCTTTATTTTAGCTGTAGGCAATTACTTGCAAACTAGAAAGATTGACTGGCTGCGTTTCATTTTGAAGGGTAGCAGTCTGAAAGTGTTATGCTTAGGGATAAAGTGCCAGAACAGCTTTACTTTCATAACAAAAGATTCAGGTTGAATTTCTGAAGAAATGCCATACACGCATTACAAAGAATAATTAAATTGCTAACAAACTGTTTTAAACAGTTATCTAGAAGATCACAAATGCCACCCCAGGTCTTACACCAACAAAACCACCATAAATAAATTACAATATTGATGAAGCAAATAAACTGGCACTAGCCCAGTCCAAATGAACTCACTGCAATAACACAATGCATGCAGCAACCACACACAACTGGCAGTGAACACACAGCCGAGGGGACAAACCTCACTTTACACTGCGCTCGGCTGGCTTTTTCATGAAGAAATTACCAGCTACAAGATCCCAAAATACACTGCTGGGTGGAGTTCCTGCTACTCAGCAACTGCGCTAAGGACTCAAGTGCAAGTCTTATTTGAATCAAAATAGATAAAATGCAAAAATATCTTTGCCTTTAAACAGGCATGGCTGCTTTTATTTAATTCTGTTTTCACTACTCCTACAACAGATCCATATCGTCTTTGACAAAATGCTAAAATTATCTTCACCTTGAAAAATACTTTGTCTATAACCATATTCATACGTAATACAAATACAAAATTATCTATACACAAATCACTGGAACTTCAAAGGAGCAAATGCCTATGCACAAACTCTAGAATCCCAAGCTAACACACAACAGCACAATGAACATGAAAGTTCTGAGATCTGTGTGTTTTTCTGAAACTATTTCTACTGAAGTGATTCTGGCACCCATTAGTGCATTGAAATTAAACAGTACTCTTGAAATTAGAAAGGGAAAAATATCAACACAGTAGAAGCCCAACAGAGCATGGGAAGCCTCAGTACATCCAGGACCTTGCACCTCCCCTTGTATTTCTATAACCCTTTCACGGCGACATAGTTGTCCACTCAGTTTCTCTTGGAAACCTCCTGGACACACTCCAATAGAAAGCACAAGAAGCAGCAACGCGGGGATACCTGCACACCAAACTGTTAACTGGATTTAATACTGAAAACTGCCGTGAGACCTTCCACGGCTGGAACGTTAGCAGGGCACGCACACCACAACGATGTCTGGCATCAACAAATCACCGCACCACACCAGCAGTTTGAACCAGGCGCTCGCGGGCTCCTGACCAGACAGGAGGAGCCACAAAGGGGTCAACGGTTCCGTGGGTCCTCCCTTCCCTCCTCAAAGTGCTTTAAACACAGTTAGTTCACACACACCTCTGCCCTGATACAGAAACATTTCTGAAGAATCTATCAACCTTGCACATGCTGCTGTAATTCAAGCACTAAGTGTTTTCATTATTATTTCTAGACACAACTGAGGTTTTGCATTACAATTTAACTTTTCGAGCAGTTATCTCTTCTTTATTGGTTCTGTAAAGAAACACCACAGGCCTTTCCTCAAGAGCTCAGCTGTAAGGAGCGAGCTACTGCCAACTCTTCTCTTATTCTCCTGTCACATTTCACAACTCCTCCATCTCCTTGGCCCAGCAATGTAGTCGATATGATCTGCCCCACAGGATGCTTAGCAAAGGAACCCAATCTTCGTCATCTGCTGCAGAGAAGTCACTGCAGAAGTTGCAACATCTCTAGACAAATTTGGGGAGAGAAAGGAGGTAAAACCTGATCTAGTCAGGGAGGTCCCTTCTCCTTGCAGGGGGGTTGGACTAGATGACCTTTGAAGGTCCCTTCCAACTCTAACCATTCTATGATTCTATGATTCTAAAAGAAGGCAATGCAACTTTTACCCCCTCCGCCCCATTGCCTTTCCCTCTCCTCAGTTTTAGAACTGTTTAATTCTGTCTTATTGCCACTGTCCCCAGAATAAGACACTTTCAGTCTTCCCACTTCAAGTGAAGCTCTGGAGATGAGGAACGGTTGTTTTTCCACACTGCTTTTTGCTCCCTGTTTTTACAAGATGGAACACGGGCCTCAGGGAACAAGTGTATATGAAAAAACAGCACAGAAACTAGAAGTTAATGTTCGTTTCTGTAAGATATCAGCAGAAAAAGACTGGTGGGTTAGAAGCAGACTGACAACTGAAGATAAACAAAGGCAGGCCAGGATTACACTCACAGGAGATGACCTGGAAAGCGTTGTGTAGTTAATTGCCAAAACGATGCCCTCAGAGCTACACCAGAACAAGCTGGAGCCATAAACAAACAAGAACTGCCAAGGGTGCTGTTTGGTCAAGCAATCTCCATCCTACACCAGCGTAACTCTTCTGTTTATCTCCTGCAGCTCACCACAGAAAGCCCTACAAGATCAGTTCTGCAGTGCAGCTTCCCGAGACCACGTGAGCAGAAGGATGGCAGCTTCGTAGTAGTATTTTTTCCTGTGTTTTCCATACAGATCAACACTTACTTGAAAAAACAGTTATTTAGAAATCAAGTGCTCTAAACGGTGAGCAAGAGTGAAGAGAACTAGGTTTAAGAAAAGGCATGTCCCTGTAGCAGAAATGCATGCTACTGATCTTTCAATCCTACCAGCCAGGATAGTTTTATTTTCTTTCTCCAAATGGCAACAGCAATGCACAAAAACTGTCACGAATAAACACTGAGCTACCTGGTGTCCTAGCTCAAGGACAGCACTGCACATCAAATATTCTTTAGAAGGCCCCTAATCTCTGTGATTCCATTTCCAAAATTGAACTAAGGGAATAGCAATTCTCTAGCTACATATAAGCAATATGAAAATACTTTCATTAATGTTCCTAGACACTGTTGGGACACATCTCCCCAAAACTGTGTAAATCTGACAAGCAGTCCAAAGCAAGTACGTCACACTGAACAAGAACTTCAGAAAATCCTTACCACAGCGAGGTTCTTTTGGAGACCCTTTCATGAACAGCATGCAAGGGGCAGCATTGATGAGTTTATTTAGACGCACATTCAGATCTTCTTTTGCGCTGTCGTTAGAGGCAGCAGAAACAGAACTGCTGGACGCGTGGCGCTGCACTTTTTTGGTCAGCTCTGGGGCATGCGCACCGTCTAACCTGTCAACTTTCTGGGAATTCTGAGGAAACCAAAACACAGGCCCACGTTAAAGGATTCAATTCAGAATTTGTACTGTAATAAAACAAACAGTAAAACCACCATATAAAGTATAGATTTTCAGATGCAGGGTGGATTAGTGTATTGATCTTTTAGTGAGACTTTAGTTCCAGGACTCTCATCACTCTGTTGGCTGGCTACTGTTAATGATAGCAAATTTGCTATTAGAAGCATTTATTAAAGAAAATATTTTTAATTTTATCATCACGGGCAAAGGTGACCCAAACAGACTTCTCATTTCTACCAAAAGATTATTTACTTGGATTTTTACCATGTTGTAGAACTATAGCTAGACAAGGAAACATTACTGAAGATTTTTTGGATACAATACAAGGTTCAACAACTGAAATAAAAACTATGTAAGAATCCCAAAGCAATTAAGGAAGCTGTAAAATATTACATCCAAAGTGTAAGAACCGTATCTGTCTACTTTTTTAGGTTCCACTGGATTGACTCAAATCAGATACGTAAGTGTTTCTTCACTGAGAAAGCTCTTAAGGTTCTGCTCTCCTGCCAGTATTATTTTAAAAGTATACAAATTAAGAGTATACATGGAATCAATTTTCTCTTAAATCCATTTTCTCTTACCTTAAAGAATAAGAACGTTGGAACAGAACTAATTCCGTATTTTTCAGATACTTCAGGCACAGCTTCAGCTTCCAGCTAAAAAGAGAAAAACATTATTTTTATCATCTCCTTTAAACTTTGACTGAGGATGTCAATCCTGTCTAAAACACTCTTCTAGGCATTTTACACATTTAAAAAGGATTCTATGCAGAAGTTTGTGACACATTTGCATTTAAATGAGACTCACTGGGTTGGCGTGTCATCCACCGAGCCTACACAGTGTCAGAACAGGTTCAGAGGTTTTTATTTTGTTGCACATTTCAAAAGATGCCCGGAGGCTGCGAATAAAATTTTTGGTGCACTAGTGACCTAGTAAATTTTCAATCATATGCAGCTACTACTATATTGAAATCCATAAATCATTGACCCCAGTTATGTCATGATTACAGTGCTTATTTTCTGCCCACAGCAATTCTTGCCGTTTGCTCTATTGACTAATTTCAAGGGGCAGTACATCATGACTGACATTTGCAGCCTCCTGCAAATTATGAAGAAAAAAGGAGTGTTTCTTCAATAAGCTATTGATGTCTACTAAGTTTTATTTTTAACTCCTGCAAGGCTACTGAGTGTTGAGCAGCAAGCTTGTTGAGATTACTGGTTCTAATTTTATTCAGCATTCAAATGCATACCTGAAATTATATAATGTCAATTCCTACATTACCACTACAAGAAAATACATCTCTTAATTAATTAAAATTTGTGATTTTCTGTGCACAGGCTAAAAGCTTACCCGAGTGACAAAAGAGCTAGTACAAGGCTGTTGAAGGCACTAGCTCTGTAACAACTGCAGGGTTAATGGTTAAAAAAGCAGTAAGATCTAAGTGTTTCAAACAGGAACCTGCAATCCAGTGTACAGAAGAAAAAGCCTTTCAAATTCTTATTCCATAAACCATAGTGAATGAACAAGCACCAAGAGAGCTGCTTAACAGTATGCTGCCTGCCTCGTCCATCCTTACGTATTTCAGAAAATACTGTGATTGTTCTCACTGTTCACCAAATACAGTGGAGCTCTGAGTACCTCAGCATTACAGAACGTTTTGACTTGCTCCAGCTACGCAGGCTCTAAACGAGCTCACAAAATAGAGCAGCAACCCAGCAGAATAAGTCACAACTGAGTCAAAGCTTCGTCTCTATTTCTGATAATCAATGCTCCAACCAATCGACTGAGAAACTAGAGCTATAACTTGAAAGCTGTAAATAGATTCCAATTATCTATTCTCTTTCAAGTGGCAAATGATTAAATGACTTCTACTTATAATGTTGGCTTTTTTTCCAGTAAAATCTCCTACTTACTTGGATACTCATGTTCCACCCCAGTAAGGCTCACACATACAGCACAGACTTAATTTATATATTTCAGTAACTTGCTCTTATTGCTACAACTTCCCAAAATACTGTTTCTAACTATTTCTGGATACAGCCACACTTTCATTTTAACCAAGCTAAGAACCTTAGAGTTAGGCTATGCAGCCACTAAAACGAGAAACTGCATTTAGAAAGACTCCCAAGATTCAACGACAGTTCTGAAGTTTGTTTCTGCTCTAGAATGTAACTGTTTATGATTTGCAAGGTGGTACACTCCTCTGGGTCAATCTTCTGTAATCATCTGATGGTTTAACAGGTTCTTGCCAATAAAAAAGCTGGCTGGAATTCTGGAATACGGACCAAAATCCCACAAAGAATTTAAAGAATCAAATACATTCCCTCCATGAGTAGTCCTCCAACAAAAAAAAAACGTATCAGGAAAAGTCACCTAAGTCTTCCAGTAGCTTATCTTCTCTAAACAAGTACATCAGTAATAATGGTGGGAAGGGGGAACGAGGTGCCATTAACTTAGTTTTGCAATGCTTGATCACTTCGGAACCTTGTTATTAAAAAATAAATTACAGCTAAATAATAAGGGCTATAAATAAATAATAGATGAGTATGAGTAATAACGAGGCAATGGAGAGTTTTCAAACTTTCTTGAGCCTGCTAAAAGCTATAGCAACTCTATATAAATTTAAGCATCTTGAAAATTCACAATTTTCAAGACAATTAGTCTTTCGAAGCTCTAAGTAATAAAATACTATAATTAAAATACTTCTGTCCTTCTGTTTTACAGAGAGAAATACCAACTGAGAGAGAGGAATCATTAAAAAAACCTCACAAAACCTAAAAGCTGTAAGAAATCAAATTAAAATACTCACACACAGCTGGCTGCTCCATTACTCCCTGCCCTCATAATCACAGAGCTGTCTCATTAACAAGAGAAAGTTGTTTTAAAATGAACAGCACGCTGATGAAGTGCATTCATTTTTCCCCTCCACACTGGGTCTCTTAGTAGGATGCGCAGACAATCCCACAAAAATACAGCCTCTCATTTGTGTTTGTACCATCCAGCACTATGCAACTGTCATCTTAGAGTGACAGCGCTGCACAGACTAAACCTGTCTTCCTTTAAACTTCAGGAAGATTAGCATTGATTTTGTGTATGAGACAGAAAATCTCTGACTTCCAAGAACTATTTAGCTAAGCCATAACATCACGGGAACAAATGAAATTTCCAGCGCACTTGAAAAGAACAGTGTTGCCAAATCAATCTCAAATCCAGGGATAAAAATCATGCTTTAAAACTATGGCTACCTACAGAACTGAAACACTGCAGGCACAGAGACATTTAAAGGCCTAGTTGTTAGGTGGAGTACCTAGTGAAAAAAATCCTTCATTGTATCTCAGTAGACTGATCTTAGTAGCCATAAAGGAACTTCAAAAACAAATTCACCCACATTTTGTGATACTTGACTCATACTTTGTAACAGTGCCTCTCCTCTCTCTAAAACAGCTCAACTGCCTCACTTACCTTAACAAATGTAACCTGTGCGTGTTCCTTCGCTAGCGCCGCCATGACCTCATTCATCTGAGCACACTGAGGAGCCCATGGCGCCCAGAAGTGGACAACTACAAGGGACCTATTAAAAAGGAAAGAAGAGAAAAAGAATCATGCAACAGAAAAGTTTGATAGGCCATGCCAAAAAAAAAAAGCCCAGAAACAAACAAACATAAAACAAACATAAAAAAAAAAAAAAAAAATAAAAAAAAAAACAACAAAAACAACCTAC
>WHYT01016603.1:9196-43064 GCA_009806455.1 Tetrax tetrax | reverse complement strand
GTGTCCCCCCCCCCTCCTCCGTTAACCCCGGGTGCCTCCGCCGCGGGGTGCGGGCGGGGGGACCGGTAGCGCTGTTGGAAGGCGGTGTGAGTGCCATCGGGCTTTGGGCCTGCCTGGAGGCAGGGGGGACACGCAGGCTCTCATAACTTGCAGTGGAATTTCTCAAAACAAAATTTTTTTTCTCTCTCTTTTTTTTTTTTGGCTGATACCCTTTTTACCAGGTGGCACGATTAACACTAGCCATTTTCTGCTGCCCGGGCCCTGGATGTGCCTCACAAGAGAACGGTGTTTAGTGTTCGTGTGTTGCACTTCTGGAGTAGTTTTTCCATTTCGTCCGAGCTCGTGTGTGCGTGTATTTCTCCAGTCGGATTCGTTCCGACAAGGTGTCTCATCCACCACCCTGTAAGCATCTTTCATCCCATTAAGTGCCAAGCTGTTAACTTTGTTAAGAGGGCTTCCAAGAAAAACTTATCCCGGTGTTCGCACTCTCCGCCGCTGTTACCTGATCGTCGCCGTTCGTGTGTGACATGAGCAAAAACTGGCGTAGCTGGGGACTGACCTCATTTATCAGAGAAACACCGTTCGCAGAGAAGAGGAGGAACATGTGTTCAGTGACTGTGACTGACAAGGTTACATAGGAAGGAAGGAATTTCTCCTGGTTTTGAGCTTAGAGAGGCAAATAATAGCTTTCTTCTGGTTCATGAGTTGCGGTTTGCCCGCTAATGAAGGCATTAATGAGCTAGTTGTCTGGAGGCTGGATAAAATTCTTCTGAAACTTCTATGACAGAGACCAACTCAGAATTGCTGTCGCTGCCTCTGTAGATAGCACAGTACCTGAGTCAAGCTCTGCGAGGTAGTTCCGAAAGGGAACTTTTATTTCTCTTCAGACCGTTGTCTGTGTAGAGTAGCCTAGCCAATACGTTGGAGGTTGTTTTCTTTTTTCCGTAACAGCCGTTGTAACGGTCCGGATTACAGCTGAGTCACCGCGGTTTAATGCGTTTAGGCGAACAGCTGAGCTGCTGCAGCCACGTGCTCTGTCACAGGCACGAGGTGAAACACCTACGCTTAACCTTTTTGACCGCTGAGGTGATGCACGCTCATCAGACTGCGCTCTCCGTCTCCCGACACCTGCTCACAGTGGTGTGGGGTTTTTTTTAGCTAAATAACGGACAGCTACTTTCTGTTTTCGATTTTAGCTAGCAGCACGGGCCCGGGTGGCAATGCAGACAAGGCGCTTTACTTTCCAGCTGGTACAGCTGTCACGCTGCACAGAGTTTTGCACACTCTAGGTCTAAGATCAGAACGTCTGTCACTCTTCCCCTTGGGATTCCGTCCTGTTTGGGTTTTAAGCCGTTGCCGTACTGGGGCTTGAAGTCATTACGGACGCGGTAGCCGACCTTTGCAGGGATGTGATCCCTGAATCAGCCACTCGGGCAGGGAGCTCTGAACTCAGCTCTACCGACTGACGCAAGCAGGGCCAGGCTGATCCCTGGGTTTGGGGTGAGAACTATTTTGGAGTCTTAATCGTCCTCTTATTTGATGCTGCTGTCATGCAGTGTCCTGTGTTGGTGGCTGTTGTTAACTGGGGAAGGTTCTCTAAAGTTTTTTCTGCTCTCCTTCAGCTCCTACTGTATGTTATATATATGTTCATATGATTTCCTTTTGGTTTTTGTGCCTTGATGTTGCTATTTGCATATATTTCAAAAACTTGCTTTAGGCTGGAACTGGTTTTAAGGCGCTTGGATTTAGAGGCCAGTAAAGAAGAACACATTTTCAAGCCTAGAGCTATTCGCATGGCATGTTCTGGTTTGAACTGGACTGCAAGCAGAGTTTCCCCGAACAAGGGCCTGCGTGGACCTCGCGTTCCTCTTGCTTTCCCAAACGGAGTCATCTGCACCTCTTTCAGCAGGGAGCTGGGCCGTGGTGTCCGGGAGCATCTACACATGGCCACCAAAGGTGTCCAGTGGAGCTAACTGGAGTGAAGCCGGGCTGGATGGAGACCTGTTCTATACCTGTAGGACAGCTGGTTGTGAAACACAAAACAGAAGCTCGCCTGGCTGTTAAAATGTGGTAAACAAAACAGAAATTGCATGCGAGGAACATGTTAAATTTATAGGAGATCTTTCAAATCTTACAGCTAAATTAAAAAAAGCAAATGGTAGTCTCCCTTAAGAATATTTTGTTGTGTTTAGGTTAGTTGTTTCAGTGTAGCTAGTTTTTGCACGGTTTAGTTTCACTGTTTATGAAAAGCAGCATCTGTGAGGCCTTTATCCTTTCCACATCAGTGGAAATGCGTGTGTTTTTCCAGGACTTTCCAGCTGGAAAAGAAAGTTACAGAGTATCTTCTCTGCAGAGAGACCTGCTTGCTGCCTGTTGTGGGACAGCGTGTGATTTGCCCTTGCTTGTCTTAAACCACCTTTCCACGCTGGAGTTAGCATGACCATTCCCTAGCAGAAGTACCGTTCTGCTGAAATCCTTGTTTGCCGTTTGAACAGCGAGCTCTTGGTCCTTGTTCATCACGGGCTCTTTGAATCCTGCACTGTGCCTCTTCTGTGCGCGGGCAGGGCTGATGTGTTGGTTGTTTCTTTCCTAAGAGAGAGCATTCTGGAGACTGAAGTCTTCCCTGAAGCCAGGCTCTGCTAGAAACTTCCACAAATTGTCTTGGCATTGGTACGATAGGCTTGTCAGCCATCTGCTCTGTATGCTGAATTCCCGTCACTGATGCTAAGTATCTTAACTCCCCCCAAAAACAATACCTTGAATTTATTTTTAATAAGCCAAATCTCCTCTGATGTGTGGCAGTAAGTAATTTTTTTCCCTTTCTCCTTCATCTCACACGTCTTGCCAGTTACGCTGCTGCACAGCTATGCTGTACCTTTTAATAAAGGACGAGTTCTCCAGCAACAAAGGGAAGAGAACGTTTTCCCGGTGGAAGGCGGTCTGTCTTGAAGGCGGTCTATCTGTAGAGGACCTTCTCAGACTTTTTGTTATTATATTATTCACTTTCTTAGTACAATACATATTTCACTTTTTGATTTACTTCCCATCCAAATATCCCGTGTTCCTTGATAGTGTTCTTGTTTCAGCTGTTCTCCTGAGGTTCCTGTTGTATTGATCCATTTTATTTTTGCATAACATATTCAAATTTTAAATTTAGTTTCCGTGCTTCAATAGTCTGTTAGTTCTGTGGCAACACATCTTCTGCCTGTGAAATCATACGCTTGTGAAAGAGATCGGATATTGTTATTCCTTAAACAAAGTTTGTTCAGAAAGGCATCAGAAAAAAAATTTCAAAAGCACGTGTATCTCTTTGGAATTCAGAGTCAGACCCTGAAACGTCCGTGTCAGTTTTGAATTCTCCCGTTATTCTGTTAATTTGGTGTTACATTTCAAGGAGCCCCTGGGATTTGGGTAGTCCTTCCGTTGCGTGGATGGCAGTCACAGGCCAAGGATATTCTTACGGTTTCGGATCAGTGTCTTCCGCAGACGTACGTCTTAGCCGTACCGGTTCCTGACTGGAACTCGCAGAGGAGCAAAGCGGTGTTTCTGGGGAGTGCTGATCTTGCGTTGGGTGGCTGGGAAAGACATCCCTGCTTCGGCCAGCCCTTGCTCCGGAGGCACAGTGCCCTTGGTTCGCAGGGCACGCGAGAGTCGTTGGGCACTAGGTAACGGCTCGGGTTAGCGCTTCAGGAGCGGGGAGTTAACTGGTTATATAGCAAGGGAAAGCTGTAAAAAGGTGACGGCGTGCAGAGAAAGATACAGAAATCATTACAAAGTATGTCTTCATAGCTGTCTGACTTGGCTTGGGGGTTTTCCTTCCATTTCCTTGATGTAATTAGTCATTTCACACAACTTCCCGCGCCTTTGATAAACGCCATCCTAGATTATACACTGATGGAGGGTGAGGTATGCTCTCTTCCCAGTGGCATTTTATCCCCAGTTCGTGAAACTGAGACCCAGAGACATTTAGTGAGATCTGCAGCTTTTGCGGTGTTAAATACAGACTTTGGGGTTCTGGCCTGGAGTCTGGTAGTCCGTTACTAACGGACTGTTCTTCCGAATGAACACAAGATCCTGATCAGTGATAAACAGTAAAACCCTGAACACTGTGCCTCGCGGAGACGTGAAAGTGTTGCTTTTGATTCTTTCAGAAGCGAGCGTGCAAGCCGTTAGAAACCATTCCAGACGAGGCTGATGCTCACCCTGTGGAATGTGCCATGGAGCTGGATTCCAAACAGAAAATCTCCACCGACTGTGGTCCTTGGGCTGCAAAGGCAAAGCAAAATTCAATGGTATGTTTACACTGTCAACAGCATCTATTTTTTAGAACACATCTAAAACACATTTTATAATAAAATTGCAAATAATGGCCCCCTTCTTTTTTTTCTTTTTTTTTCTTTTTTTTTTTTGATGGCTTTGTGTATGTTTTTGTTCATTAGATTTTTGAAAACCATGGGAGCAGAGGTACTGCCCAGCCTTGCCCAAGATGTATTGCTGGAGAATCTGTAAGTATATTAACCTTCTTCCTGCAACATAAAAGATAGACTTGTTCTCAAGTATTAGATCCATAAAACATAAAGTTAATAAAAACTGCAATTACATTTCTCAGGAATAAAGCATGTAAATAAAAGAAGGCAGATTGATTTAGCATTTCTGAGGTACGCCAGCAGAGCCCAAACTAATGTGTTTTCAGCAGCAGTTGGAAAATATGGAGACTGCAAACACATTTTTCAAATTCACTCTAAAAAGCAGAGTTTAGGAAGTAACTGAAGCAAACGGTAACATACAACTTCCTCTACCCCATTTTAGTATCTTCCTTGATTTACTAGATCATAATAAAATATTTAGGAATCCCATTCTATCTCCTATTTTTTTCCTCTAATTGGATACTTCCTTTCCAAAGAGTAGACATAACCTGAAAATACTACACTGTAGACATCCCAGAGCTGGTTTGAAACGAGCTCGAGGAGAGGCATGAGGGAATGTCACACATTTGTTCAGAAAGGCTGAATGTTTATAGCAAAATCTTTGGCGTGATGGAATTAATGGCAAAGTTTCTGTGGAATGCTATGAGACGGAGGTTGCTTTCGGAAGTCAGGAGCTGTGACTGAAGAGATACTCGCCGCGTTAACTTATTTCTGCTCATCTTTAAAATTAAAACAGAAATCAGATCCAGGGCTGGCTTTAGGAATATAGAAACCGCTGTGACCACGTATGTGGACTACCAAGTTTGAACCTGCCAGATGTGTTACAGTCTTTCAGGGCATGGAGAACATCTCGGGGATTAAAACCCAAAAAAGAAATGATCATCTTGGGATTAAAACGGAAATTGGCACATTAGGAAGTCAGTTCTGTTGTATTGCAGAATTACAGTGACAACATGAGAGTTTGTGAAATTCTTCTCTATCAGTGATCATAGTTTTGGAAAATTACGACTGATTTTATGTAACATGAGTACAAATATTGTCATTCCAAATAACACCATTTCTATTTTAAGGCTGATTAGCCTGATATGTTTTTTTCCTATGGGCCGGTAATGAACTCGAGGTAAAAACCAGGTGACTTGAGGGGGTACCATTCAGCTCTCCCACAGACATGTATGTACTGAAGTTTGGTTGTAATGGGTGACCTGTTCTACTCACTGTAAATGCCTTTAGTGCAGCTGTAAGAAACAAGGGAAAAGACTTGCTGACTTCACTCAGTGAGAACTGGAATCTCAAAACTAAACAATTTTCCTACTTGGCTATCTTTCTGTGCTTTCAGTGTTGAAACTCAGGTTGCAGAGGAAAGGGGCTCTTTTGCTCCCCGTTCCTGTTGGGGGAGTTTGCTGGTTTGGAGTTAATGCCACACAAAGGCAGGACTGGAGCAGGCAGAGCTGTGTTCGTGTCGCGTTGAGCTGACGTAACCGCCCTGGCACACACTGGCTTGGGCCAGCGTCCCTGCAGTCACAGCACGGTTCAGCTACACCCCCCTGCCTGTGGAGGATGAATTGATCATAGAGATTTGTTAATTGTCTTCTCTTCGGATAATCACTTAGCTGTGGCAAATAACATAACAGATAATACAGTTGTATTTCAATAAATTTGGTAGGAACTATATTAGTAAACTATTTTTAAAATAATAAAAAGCTTATATTTAGAGTATCGTGTCTCGTAAGCCAGTAGGAGCTCAGATAACTTTCTTCACAATTAAAATTTCCCTTTGGGGAAACCAGAGACTGTCACAGCGATTAACAGGCATTCTGGAATTCCTTCAGAACAGCTGAAGTAAACAAAAGGGAGGAGCAAGATCAAGAATGGTGTCATTTTTTTCATAATTAACCTTAAAAGCCTGCAAGAAGCTTTGTTCTACTGATGGTAGGGAAGTTCAAATAAATTAAAACATCCAAACTGGAACAAGTCAACACAAAGCATATTGGGCTAAGCAATTTTTCATTGTGGTTAGTCTTGTCAGGATGGTATTTCACATCAAGAAATATTTAGGCAGCAATCATCAGTGACGTGAGGAGCCTGACTAACATCGGTTCTCCTGAACACGTTTAATTTTGTAAGTGCTGTGAACTCCAACGTGTATTTAAAGGCAGTATCACTATGAGGTTTGCTAGCTTAACTTTTAGACCTCTTTTTTTTTTTGTGTTTAATGACTACTATGCATTTCAAAAGGAATGACAGGTGTGTATTAAAACAAAAATTGAGAAAAGAGTACTACTTCAGCTGCATTCTTCATCAGCTTTCTTTGGACTAATGTGTTACTGACTATTTAGGCAGAGACTTAGAAGAAGAGGAAGAAGTGGTATAAATGCTGAACATTGCCCTTACTGTCCAGATTTTAGTTGTCCATGGGTTCCTCAGGCAAAAAAAAAAAGGGGAATATTTGTGATGTTATTAGTGGAACTGTCGGTTTCTTTTAAAACAAAACTTGGAAATGTATACTGAGGAACAGACTTCAGGTTTTGATGAGATAATTTTTAGTGACACGAAATTTTGTCATTTCAGGGGCACTTCAGTCACATCCTGGGCTTCTAGAAATTGAGAGGTGGCAGATGGACCACGCTGCTTTTCTTTTGAAGTTGTAAAGATGCACCTGTGACCCTGGTACAGCTGGACACCTGTACATTCACTCCCGGCGCAGATTTGTGCGTGGTGTTCAGCATATAGCAGTTGGCTGTACGAGTTACTCGTTCAGCACACAGCTGTGGATGTCACTGTTTTACACTTGAAACAATGCTTCTGCTTTTAAGGTAGCTCAGTATCTGTTTTTAAAAAAAAAAACAAAAAAAAAAATTGATTTTGAGTTTTAAGTTGATCTGGCTTTTGGCCCAGTCTTCACCTGGGACTGGGCCAAAGGCTGTATTGATACAGAAGATTTTCCTATTTTCCTGTCTCTCTTGGGCACTTTCTCTGATACTCTTGGAAAGTGGCCCTTGAATTTACCTAGATTTAGGGCCTGCAGTTTTAGCTCAGCCCCACGTACGCAGGGAGAAATGGGAGGACAGAAATGTCTTCAGGTGGCTATTCAGCTGTGAAGGCCAGTAAAAAACTTAGGTTTAAATGCAAAATATGCATCCCATTCAGGTATCTTACGTGCAGGACTTCTCGTTTGTTTATAACAAGCAGAGTTTGTGATCCTGGCAGGTAAATATCTAACAGAAAAGCAGTATTATTTGAACAACGCTCCGTAAAGCGAAGGTGAACAGTATTTCAGCTCAGTGGAGTCCTCACAAAGTTGTTGAGATACTATCTGGCACTCCCTGCCTCTGTCTTTGCAGTTATATTAGAACAGATCTGCTTAAAAAGCCTTAAACTTGTCCATCTCACTTGATTTTATTGGCTTGTCACAAATAATTTCATCTGCACTTTTCCAGTGTGTAGGACTATATAATTTTTAAACACCTTCAGATTTTTAGACTAAGGTTTTTCCAAGTCCTAGAACGCTTGCCATACTGCGCATGGAGTTGTGGCTAGCGCCACGTTGACTGTTATTGAGGAAATACTCTTCCTAAATATAGGAATATCATATAATTATGGAATCCAATCAAGTAATAGATGAGGAAATAAGTCTGTAAAGCAGACCTGCACTGAATTGGCGTACAGACTGTTTGGTTAGGAAGGAGTAAATTTCCTCCAAGCCAATATAAATTCTAGTTACATCGAAAATAAATATTTTCAAAGTGTGGAATTTTTCAGACACTTGAGAAGTTTCTTCAATCACAGGAACAGTACAATCTGTTAAAAGATAAATCTTCAAGAAAGGCAGTGGTTTTAAAAATGGTATCGTCCTTGTTACCTTGAAGATGTGAAACTCATCTTGAATCCTCCCGCTCCTGACAGAGGTTGGTGCAAGCGCTGGCGTCTGTCCAAGCTGGGGAGGAACGCATCCTCGCTTGAAATCACAGTATGAGGAGCAAATTCCCCTATACTGAGAGCAGAGTTCATCAGCTCCTGCAAAATAATTATACAAAATGTTTTCTAGAGACTGAAATGACGTGTTTGTTACCAAGGTAACCAGGTCATATTTTATGGGCAATTCATTTTTACATTTTCCAACCCTTGTTTTTTTAAAAATCCTGGTGATAATAGCTGCCAAAAAAAAAGACAGCTGAGCATCGGTTCCTGTGCAGTAGAAGTTGAAAGAGCTGCTGGAAGGTAAGAGACTAAAAGGTATCTGGAAGTCCAGTTACTGCAGGATGACTCCAAACCTGTTAGGTTTCCTCAAGTGAAATGTTTGACAAGTGATGATTAGTAGAGCAGTGCGTGGTCAAGATTCAGAGTATCCAAAGAAGAGAGGGTCAGAAGTAGACTTAGACTTTGCCTTCTAGTGGGGCAAGGGATGCATTTATGAATCAGCCAGTATGAAACCAGTTGTAGTTTAATAGTTGAACGTATGGAAGGTTTATAGTCACAGCATTTGTACAAGAGATGCACCGAGTGCGTGATTTGTTTCGGGATTTGTCAGTCGGAGCTATACGCTGTTGGAATAGGTACGGATGAGTGCCACGCCGGCTGGGACAGGTGACTATCTCTTTAAAGCAGGTTTGTGTCAAATCTGCAGTAGAATCACAGAATTATTTTTGTAAGACTTGTCTTCACCTTCTGTAACTATGAAATTTTGTTTTATTGATAAAAATGATACACTCTTTGTATTTCCTAATGATGTGGTTTGTACACAAAACTCGCGGGATGACTTTCCCCACATGTATATAGTAAAATAGGCGACGGTCTGCTTTTAATTCAGGTTGAAATGGTACAATCTAATATTTTTAACTTTGTATTTTGTAAATTGTTACTTACAAAAGCAGAAGCATTAAACACCACTTTGGCTACTGGATGAAATGGAGTGGTTTTGTTACTCCATTAATAATTGAACTGCACTCTGCAGCCGCTGAGGTAGAAAGCTGAATAAAAATGGTCGCTTACCCAGTTCCATTTGTGCAGCGTACCCCTCTCAGTGTTTCAGGTTCTCCTCCCTGGAGCGAGGGCTGCTATTTTCTCTATTATGTAAACCTCTTGTACTAGGTTTAGTTGCTTTAGACTGAGGTACTAGCATTGGGGTGACTGTTCATTCAACGATAATTACACGTTGACTTGTTGTCTTGGCTGCTAACAAAAAGAGCGAAAAACAAAATCCTGGGTTTAGGATGTGGGGGTTTAAAGGCAGTCTGTATACGACTAGCCACAGAGACAAGGAAGTTATACTTACACAAGACACATGTTGAAAATAATACACTTAAAATGAACGGTGCTGATGTCTAAATTAGCTGGGAAAATTGTATACGTATTAAAACCTCAGCATCTCTCCTGAGAGCCCGTGCGTGGCTCCTGAGAACGTGATGTGATACCCCGTATTAGCAGATTAGCAGTCACACATTAATCATGCTTTTTTGCCTCCGTTACTGGCGGTAATTAGGAGTTACACCTTGCCATTCTATCACATGTGAAACTTCCATTCAGGATAACTGCGTGTAAACGCTGCGTGGGCAGAAACGTACGTTCTGCTTTGAGAAGCGCCAAGGGCTGCCGTTGCTGGGGGCAGATATTTCGCTGAAGGGACTTCCACTCCAAAAATAAGTTACAGTGGGAGACGTCAAGGGGCGTTGAGATTCGTCGGTTGATCTGTCCTGAGTGGTTCCCAACGCGTTCACAAGTAAGCAAGAACAACATTGGCCATTCTTCTTTTCTTTTTAAGCACGTACGAAATAAAAATCCCGGGAAGAGGTAACAGGCATTCGTTGTCTGACCCTCATCCTCTCAAACGCTAGCTCCTCACCGACTTCAAACCCCCTTTGCCACGCCATGGCAATCCACATGCACACGCTCCGCACGCGGCGGCTCTTAGCGCTGGTTACGCGTCGTGTTGGCTTCTGAACTCTCGTCATTTAATGCCGCTTGCTTGGCGGGACCAGGTGTAGCCGTGTTTGTGTACGGTTACGGTGTTGTCACTGAAACAATACCGAACTCGCCGCGTGGTATTTGCTTGCGACACGGGGTGTCATTCATGAGTTATACATAAATGGCAGCTTTACATATTTAAAAGGAACATGGACTGCTTCGTATCTGAAGTATGTTTCCCAGGAGGTAACACCACCATTTGATCTATTTTTGATTAAAATGTAAAAATTAAAAATTAAATCAAATGGTAGTAGAATTCCTTTGGGAAAACATACTTCAGTTATGAAGTATTCCCCGTAGTAACCTTGAGAATCTTACAGCTGTATTGTCTCATCTGTAGGTGGTCTTTTTATGTCTCACATAATTAAAATGAATTGCTGTTAGAGAACCCGTACCACTGCATACAGATTTATGAACCTTGAGGCACCTCCATTCACAGACAAACAGCGATATCAAAAGCTAACGGCGCAGATACGCGGCGCCGGGGCGGGTACTGGGAACGGCGATGTTTACCGGGAGCGTTACTTACCTCTGCCTTGGAAGGGTAAACAAGGAGCTGCCGTAAAACGACGCTGCGTTTCCAATAAAGAATGGTTTGTAAAGAAAGACAGCGTACGCACCGTGCGACTGCATTATGCTATGTGGTGGTGTAGAACACGGTCGTTAAAATATTCCAGGAACGTTTTATATACTAAGGAATGGCTAATATGTCACCAGAAAAAGATTGTGAAATTGGATTTCCCGGGAAAATGTGCTCTGCGAAATCTAATGCAACTTGTTTGTAGCGAGCTGCTTTATCAGGCTGACTCGGAGTATGGGAATGTATATTTGATAAGATTAGAGAATAGTGGGGATCAGAAAAAATAAGACTATAGAATTTGCATTCGCATTCCCCCGTATCTGAAGGACAAAAATGTCATTTATTTTTTGTTTGGTTTGGATTCTTTTAGTTAATGCTATCCGTAACAATGATTTGTGACTATGTATCCTGCTTAGGCTGTAATGAAAACTTCCACGAGATACATTTCCGTGAAAAAAACGGGAAGCGAAATGCTCGGATTTAGATGTTTAAATAGAGAAAAGAAAAAAATTTTAACAATGAAAATCAAAAGTCTAAGAGTTCCATAGCACCTCGCAGAAACGTTTTGTAATAAGCAGCAGGAGTGTTCAAATTTCGGTGTAATACTTGAAAGAAAACGTCTCTGATCTTTGAATTTCTTTATAGAAGAGAGTTTTTCATGTCTAATCAGACTAAAATCCTCCTGTAATTGCACAGTGAGAGGCCTGTGAAGTTTCAGGAGGGCTGCGGATGGAATACAGACCGAGGGAGGCAGGAAGATTTCTCCCTGATCGGCAGAGCCAGCGAGGTGCAGACGCGCGTGTGGTGGAAGGCGGCTGTCCCGTGCGTTTCCCAGCGCTGACACCCGCGGCCGCGCCGCGAGGAGGAGCAGAGCTGAAATCCCCGGCATCGGCCTTCGCCCCGCCGCCCTCATCCTCACACCCACCGGAGAGGCAGCAGGAATCCCCCCAGCTCCCCGCACCCCGCTGAATGCTGCTTCCTTCAACTCTTGAGCGAGAGTATTTTAAATCAATGGAATAAGAAGCCTTGAAATAAAAGAAAGTTGTCCAGATTCAACACCTCTGTCTGGAAAACGCCCAGTAAGTGAGAGAGATTTCAAGTCCGTGATTCAGTAGCTCACGAAGGAAAGAGTGTAAAGCTTTTAAATTGTTAACTTCTGAGCAAAAGCCAAGAAGGAAAAGAACTCAGAAGAGTAATTTTTAAAAAGGTTTGTAGGAAAAGGGAAATAGATATTTCAGTTATTATTAAAGAGATGCTATTTCATTGAAGATTAGGTAATTTAGAATAGTTAGTAAGTTACATTCAGAATTTTCCATCCACTTTTGATTGCCAGGGTTACATCCATTTGTCAATTCTGCTGACGATCACGTTGAAGCCGTTCCAATTCTCCTACAAGCTGAGTCACAAAATCCTGCTCTTTATAGACTCGCACTTCCTCAGTCTGCACGTGCAGCAAATCACTTTCCCAGATTGGAGGCTGCGATAGATATTTCAGAAAAGAGGCTAAAAGTTTTTCTCTCCAATTTCCTGACAAAAAATGTTGTTTCCATGTTGAAAAGCAGTTGGGTGGTTGGGTTTTGGTGTTGGCCATTGTGATGAGGAATTTGATACCCCATCCCTGGAAACATTCCAGGCTGGGCTGTGAGCAACCTGCTCTGGTCGGAGATGTCCCTGCTCCTGGCAGGGGGGTTGGGCTGGGTGGGCTTTGAAGGTCCCTTCCCACCCAAGCCAGTCTGATTCGATGATTCTCACTGCCGCTGCTTCGGGCAGAGCAGCGGGGTGTGCTGCTGGCACAGCTCCTGGGTTAAGCCCTGGTTTACTTGGGTGGCTCTGTCCGAACCCTTCCTGCCCACCCAGGACCACACACAAGAGGCGAGAGCGATGGAAACACTCCTCAGCATGGCAGGGCTGGGGAAACTGCCGCAGCTGGGAAGGGGCAATTGGCTTTGAATAAAACTGATGTGTGAGAGGTGCTTGTTTCGAAGTGAAAACAATGAGTTCGTTCATACGGATCGCGTCGTTCAGGGTACTGAGGCAGATACAGGGCTGGAGCGGGACGCGGTCAGCATTTTCCATGGGTTGATGCTGAAAACAGTGATGGTCCAGTTTTGCCATCGCTGAGTCTTCAGTCATTCAGGTGTAGCACGTGTCCAAACCTGCAGGGAAAGCCAACAGCAGCAGCCCCGCAGAATTTCGGGATAACAAGGTCCAAGCAAAACGATCTGCGTGGCGCTCACCCCTTGATGTAACTTGGACCAGCTCAGGCACGGAGCTTGGTCCAACGTTCCGGTAGAGCAGCGTCGGCAGGTAAAGCCAGCTCTGTGGCTCTGCAGGTTTTGAAGAGCAGATGATTCAACAGCGCTATGAATAAATAATGAAAGAAACCGAGATTATAAATTGCACTTCCTTATTTGAAAGGACTTGTCTCCTGGTTCATGATTATAAATGCGTTACAAACTTCGGGTCATTGACAAAATAATGGAACACTTTAAGATTACCCTTAGCTTTATGTAAATGTAATTTTAATATTCTGTCTTCATTAATTATCCAATCTTGGGAGCAGATAAACTACTGACACAGTTCTGTAGCTATTTTGCCAGCAGGATTTCCTTTGAAGTCGGTGGCGGTTGTGAGAGGAAGCGGATGACAGGCCTGAGCCTCGCCGTCGCTTTCAGAGGAAGAGAAACTTCAGCAGCGGCTGAAAATCCAGACTTCGCAGCGGTGCGAGGTGTTCGTTAGCGCAAGAAGGCTGTTGTGCTCTCCATCCCGGGTTTATTTCCACCTCCCCGCTCTCCGTGCGACGCCCAGCCCCAAACGCAGCCCCCGCAAGGTTTGGGGGGCTGGATTCATGCTGGTGCGCGCCCCTATCAGCACGTATAGGACAGTTATTTTTGGCAGTCAGGGCAGGGTAGCACCCTGCTCTGCAGATCCCGCAGCCTGGACCACGAATGTCGCAGTGACGGCCCGGCCCCGCAACCGCCGGAGAAGCCCACGCGGGCTCCCAGCTGCGGCCCTGCTTGCTGTCCCACTCCTGTTTTAATAGGAGCACGTCAGCCCTGGGTATTTTCTGCTTTATTTTGGATTTTACCCAGCTATATGCATATAAACGCTCATATTCAAAGGAATTCATTAACAACTCATACTTAGCTTCTTTAGTGCAAAAAGAGTGAAATTGGTACAAGAGCGAGCCGCGTCCACGATCACCACGCACGGCCCGGCACGGCATGACCCCAGGGCCGGGCTCTGCGTTAGACAGTCTGCTTCACAAACGGTGGAGATGTGTGCTACCGCAGTTCGCAGGCTGTAATTTCCATTAATAATCTGATCCACAGCTTTAGATTATTTTAGTAATGACCTCACGTAAAAAGGCGACCGAGCATGATTACAACCGTGGCTTTGTTTTGGTTGTCTGCTTTTGTGGCGAACACCAGATGCCTGCGGTTCTTGACTTTGTTGAAGGATATAAATAACGTTCAGCGAGGTTTCCAAATGCTCGCGCTGACCCCAGGAGCACACGACTTAATAACACAGCACTCCGATAAACTCGTCTGCAAACTGCTCGAAGTTCAGAAGTTAAACTTATTTGCATACAAAAAAATACATCAAAAGAACATTAAGGGCCAAATCCTGCTCTTTTCAAGATCTGCAGGCACAGCTTGCAAATTACTGCCCCTTTCCGCGCGGCGAGAGCAGGCGGGACGCGAGGCTCGGCCCTCCGCCTCAGGGGGCCGGGGCTTGGCCGGGCTGGGCTCTCCGGAGCGGCCTGCACCCCCTGAGGGACAGGTTGCCTTCTCGTCCCCTTGCTCCGCTTCTCCGGAACCAAACAAACTATTTGATCATTCCTGCTCGGGAAAACACCCGCGACCACAGGACTAAAATAGCGTTACGGGATGGATCTAGCACGAGTGACCGTACGGCCGGCCAAGACCTTCTCCACCACGCAACCAGCTGGCACGACCACGCAGCTCAAGCTCCTGATAGCCCACGTAGCCGAAGGGACCAACAGCCCCGTCACCCTCCCCACCGGCCACCAAGCCACGCGACCACAGTTCCCTTTGCAGCGGGTGGCTGGAGGAGACGGAGGGCAGATCGGCGGGCAGATGTCCGCTCGGGCCGTCTCCCGACACACACGGGGCTGGTGGCACTCGACGAGTAACTCATCGTTGCCACCACAGGAAGGAGCTCAAGCACCACTCGTGGAGCATCGCTCGCCGTGCTCCCTGCTACCTGGGCTCTCCCCGGCACGTACAGCTCTATTCGCTCTGCTCTGTTTTAATTCTTCTCCTCAGCATCACCTCCCAAACGCTGCCACAAAAGATGGGCCCAACTATTGATTGGCCCTTTGTAAAAAACCGCGCGCGCCTGACGCCGGCCTCCTCCAACATCCGGTGAAACGCTGCGTGGCCATGCCCTCAGCAGGCCCTGCGTCTCCGCCGCGGGAGAGGGAGCGGAGGACCGGCCGGAGATGGCACAGCAGCGCCGTGGGAGCCAACGCGCTCTCATCCCCGCGAGCCAGCCACAGCCGTTTGGCCAAACCAGTAACTCCGCCACCTGCTCGCCAGTGCAAATATCCAACGGCCACGTCCCCTGCGCTCAGCCGCTCCCACCAGCCCAGTCACCCTCGCTTTTTTAAGAGGCGATGTTCCCGACCACAATAAACCAGTGAGGAGGCAGCAAGTGCACCTAAATTTGTGTCAGTGCATCGTTAGCAGGAATTAATGAATCCCAGGCCAGGGGCCCTGCACCCCCCATCCTGGATACACTGTTATGTGGGGCGCAAGCACCTGAAGTAGAAAACCAACCAGAAAGTGGTCAGAATTGGTAATTTATGAGTGGAAGGAGCGTTTGGTGGGGAAGCTCTCCTGCCTCCCCAGCAGCATCACCCCTGCTTTCCCTCGATTTTCTTCCCTCAATCTGATGCCGGCTTCCTCAGCCAGGCAGGGCAGCGTGGTGGTTACGAGTCAGGAACGACACCATGCGTCTATACTCACCAGGAATTAAGTCCATAGAGTTTAAACATTTTTTTTTCCCCAACGAGCTGCATATACATATCCAGCAGAACACGCGAGGGAATCAAATCTGCGAGGTTCCCCTCCTGGGTCTGGCAGCACCGCTGCTCTGCCGCCCGCTAACGAAAGGGTTTCCACTGCTCCCACTAACTCACTACCACCAAACAGATTTCAGCATCTTTTCTTGGGTATATGGCTAACAAAACCCACTAACTACCAGAAAAAAATGCTGCTCCGTCCCTGTGCTGTGTGCCAGTCGCCTCTCCTGCTGCAGCTTGATGCAACGAAGTGTAAAACACATAGGAATAAAAGGAATAAAAATAAAGCGGAGAAGTGATTTTTTTTTTTTTTATGCAAAAACAAAATGTGAATAAAAATGTGTTCACAAAATAAAATGTAAGAGGATGCTGTGTAGTGTTTGGAGAAAAAAAAAAGTCACCCAATTTGTTACAAAGAGGATTTTAGTTCCAGTACATCGCCAAAGGGGACAGAGCTTTATTTTAGGAAACTGAAAGAAGTACAAATGCAAAGTAAATTAAAAAAAAAAATGCAATTATTTAAACCAAAGGTTTCTCACTTTTTGATTTAAATCACGATTAACAGCGCTTGCTTGACTCACGGATTTAAATCAATCCACAGCATCTCTCCAACGATCTCCAGCAGTTAAATAAGAGACGAGAATATCGCCAATCACCCGGCTGTGGCACGGATGAGAAGGTGGCCCCCCGGGAATGCTTTTCCCTGGTTTTCGTGTGTCCATCCCTAGATTTTTGAGGGGCAGCGCGAGCCCAGAAAAAGCCACAAAACTGCAAGAGTTTGTACCTGCCAGTCCGGGCCGGGAGAAAGAAGTAGCAAGGGTTCACACAGCCGGGGCGCGGAGAGACCGTACGCTTCTGCTCCCTAAGTAGCTGCTAAAGCATCCTTTCACAGGAATAAAGTGTGTGTTTCACAAATTTTTTTCTGAAGATACTGCCCCTGCTTTGGAAAAAAATTGCACAGGAACCAAGAACAGGGATGGGGCGGATGCTCCTGAGGACGACGAAATCTGGCAGGTCAGAAATCCCGCCTGGAGCCTCTCTGCCCCGCTCCATCAGCCACCGTCCTCAGCCCAGCCGAGCAAACAGGGCAGCACTGGCAGCTCCCCGCTAATAAACGGGGAGCAGGGGGGAAAATCCCTGCATCCGAGGGAGAAGAAAGGGCAGGAAAGCCAAACAAGGGCCGTTGGGTGTGCGGGACGAGTGCCAGAGCCACCGTCGCGGGGCCGTTTGCCGTGTTCGGGCATATTCCCTTTAGGCTGCGGTTCCCAAGTTGTCTAATTGTCCTTGATGGATCTTCTCTCCCCCAGGAATGGCATGCAGACCGAGCAGCTCCAGATGTCGGAATATTATGCAGGAAGCTGGTAAACAAATTCCTCCTATTTTTCCTGCTAGCAATTAGAAACGTAGGAAGAACACATTGCTTAACAGGCAAGGAATCCACCAAAGATATTTCATATGCGTTTATAGCTGCTTAATGGCTCCAAAATAGGTGATAAACACTGAATATTGTAAGTCTCTTAGATTAGCTACAAAATCAGGCTTCGGGAAAAAGTGAAAAATAAAGGGAAAAAAAAAGCAAGTGCTGAAAGAGGAGTTAAAGTCGGGACAAACTCGTGATTATGACCGCTTCTGGAGCAACCGCCAGATGCTACGGTAACAGAGCAGCTCTGCCATCTCCCCTAAACCAGCTGTTTTGGATCGTTTCGACTTTTTCACCCAACTTCAGCTTCGGAGTAGGTCCCCACCGAGTTCCTGTGCCTTCCCTCCCTATTAATTTCTGTGCATGCTGGAGCAATCCTGCCCTAGCAGGAGGGACGGCTTAGGTGGCTTCAGGAGTCTTTTCCAGCATTAATTGTTATGATTTTAGAGCCCCGCGTGGTGAGGGCTTTGAAAAGGAGAATTTGTTCCAAAGGTTGGGAGGAAAATGAGCAAATCCAGCACCATGGCCGTGCACAGCCCCTGCACAGAGAGGGTGCTGGGAAACCCGCACGCTGGGTCTCTGTGCTGGGAAAGAGAATTCCATCATTCCAGCTCATGGACTGAAGGTACGGCACCCATGGAAAGCACACGCCACGCATCTGCATGCTTGAGGTTTCCATGTTGCAGAAGTTCAGGAGCAACCGAACCCTCGCCACCCACCGCTGCCAGGTGACACAGAGGTGGTGGCGGCCATCGGCTTCATTGCTCCAGCCCAGCTCACGATCTGGCAACATCAACCCCAAAGTGAATCTGGCTTTCACAGAATGGTTTGGGTTGGAATGGACCTTACAGACCACCCAGTCCAACCCCTGGGCAGGGACACCTTCCACCAGACCAGGTCACTCACAGCCTGGCCTTGGGCACTGCCAGGGATGGGGCATCCACAGCTCCTCTGGGCAACCTGCCCCACTGTTTCACCAACCTCACAGTGAAGAATTTCTTCCTTTCTAAATTACCTTGTGCCCCAGCCCCCTTGTTGTACACCACTCCGAAACACAGTTGTGGTAACCGTGAAGAAATTCTTCTTTCTGACCTTGCCCTCAGCAGGCATCCCAGCATCGCCCTACCCAGGCAACGAGCTGCCACCACTGCTGCAGACTGTGGCAAAAACCAAGGCAAAGCAGGAACTGGTGCTCTGGTTTAATACTTCATCTGTTTCCAGTATGGCTTTACTGATCTGTTTGTGACTGTTTAGCAGTCTTCTAAAGTATCCCAAGCAGCATTATGGAAAGTCAAAGCTCAAGGCTGCAGTCACAGATTCATAGAATTTTTAAGGTTGGCAGAGACCTCCAAGATCATCAAGTCCAACTGTCAATCCAACACCACTCTGTCCACTAAACCACGTCCTGCAATGCCACCTCTACATGTTTTTTGAACACCTCCAGGGATGGTGACTCCACCACCTCCATTGGCAGCCTGTTCCAGTGCCTGACCGCTCTTCCAGTAAAGAAGTGTTTTCTGATATCCAACGTAAACTTCCCCTGCTGCAACTTGAGGCCATTTCCTCTTATCCTATTACCTGGGAGAAGAGACCAACACCCACCTCTCTACAACCTCCACGAGATCTCCCCTCAGCCTCCTCGTCTCCAGACTGAACAACCCCAGTTCCCTCAGCCACACCTGATCAGACTTGTTCTCCAGACCCCTCCCCAGCTTCATTGCCCTTCTCCGGATGCGCTCCAGCAACTCAACGTCCTTGTACTGAGGGGCCCAAAACCACACACAGTATTCGAGGTGGGGTCTCGCCAATCCCCTAACTGCAGCACAAAAGCAAGCACTGCATTTTGCAAGGAGTCTTCTCATCCAATTTTTTTTCTGCCACCCCAAACTAACATGTTGCTGAGGACCATGGCTTCCCAGCGAGTTACTGGCTGTCCGTGTTTCCCTTTGCCGGTGCTGCAAGTAGGGCAGAAAGCGTTTGGTGCCACCGCTGCTTAGGGAGCAGGGGCAGGAAGCCTGATGAGATCCTCACATCTTTATCAAGCCTTCTCAAATGAAGGTTTGAAATAGCAGTGACACAATGATTGCCTTGTTAGTGACCACAGCCGCTTAACTAGATGGCTCAAACCAGAACTACCCAAGAGGAACGTGAGCGTGAAGTTACTGTACTAAATGATGTCTATGTTGAGCGGCGTTTAGAGGAGAGACGCACAACCATCCACCAACCCACGCAGTGACCCCTGATGCCAGCTCTGCCAAGGATATTTAAAGATCCCTGAAAAATTCCTCGTTCTCAAGCAGAAATAAACTGCGAACATGCGAAAATAAGTGTGTCCATCTGCTATTTTCATCGTCTCTTCCGCCATGCTCCGTCTGGCTCAGGTGTGCGTTGAGTATATACGTGTTGGAGGACTAAGATCATTCCTGCTTCTTACTGCGACGAAGGAATTAAATACAAAATCTTCTGTAGGAAGCAATTGTGAAGTGTGGAAGTTTCTAGTCAGGCAAATAAATTGGATTTAAGTATATTACAGTCATAATCTTTTTCTGCCTCTCTCCAGACAGCCTTTGTACATGGAGAAATGAGAATGTATTCTCAGACAAATCTTGACCTGAGGGAGAAGGCTGCGGGAATCTGGATTTTCAATAACATAAGACAATAAAGCTCAGACTTCTAACCTGCCGCAATATGGTAAAAGTATAAAGAGCTTAGCAACTAATAAAAGAAAAGGGTCTTCCAACTCATATTTGAAGATCTAGACCCCCAAAAGGACACTTCATAAAGATCATAATGGGTTAGTCAGTATCTAACAGATACCATGTACCTTGTTGACCAATTGTCTGACAGTTGTCTTCTGCAGGCCTGGATATTAATAAGCCCGCCGTTGATTTCCTCGGGGTATTTTGTCTTCATAATTGTACATCTACTTGTTGTGACACTGCCGCTTGCTATATATTTATTTAATGCGATTCCTATAGCAAAAGAATGTATGTATGCTATTGTTTTCCTCAGATGATATGCACACCCTGCAAATTTCATCTCCCTCTGAGGTACAGTGAATCAAAGCCGCTACGGAGCAAGGGAGAGCGCACGGTCTTGGGGCAAAGAGGAAATCCAGATGTGTTTTCCCCTCAGGTGTGAATGTGTCTTACACCTTGCATTACACAGGGAGTATAAAGGGATTCAATTATCGCCGCATTTTTATTTCTAATAATAACAAAAACTTGTTCTAGAAGGTGTTCCAGTTAAATAATATTTTGACAGGTAATGCTCGTGTAAAGGAGCTGTCACTCAGGCAGCGAGATCAAGGGGAAACGGATGCATACGAAGGATCACAGGGCGGCTTATGTAGTGAAAATGAAGCCTGTTAAAAACTCCTCTTGCTAACAAAACAAAGACTGTCTGCGGCTTGATCCCGCTCTCACCATTTTCTGTACAGCTACAGAATAAAATGCAAATATTTAGAGATTGCATGTTATATATAAATTGCGGTTTTCCATGGACTCTCAAATGCAGGCGCATTTAAAAGCGCTCGATGGTTTTGCAGCTCCCTCCGTCAGACCAGACTTGGCCTAACCAGGCACAAAACGTCACGACAGAGCGAGGCAGGGGGCTTTAAGCCTCTCAGCTGGTTTCTGCGGTCTTTCTCCCACTGCACCAGACATAGTCCAGGTCACGGCCAGGATGCCCTCATTGGCTGTGAGAGAGGCTGGTCGTTCTGGTGAAAGCTGGAAAATACCAGATTTGCCCATATGTCACCACCTTTGTGTCCACTGAATCGTCGAATCACAGACTGGTTTGGGTGGGAAGGGACCATTAAAGCCCACCCAGTCCAACCCCCCTGCCAGGAGCAGGGACATCTCCAACCAGATGAGGTTGCTCAGAGCCCCGGCCAACCTGGCCTGGAATGTTTCCAGGGATGGGGCATCCATCCCCTCTCTGGGCAACCTGGGACAGTGTCCCACCACCCTCAGCGTAAAAAATTTACTCCTTATGTCTAACCTGAATTTCCCCTCTTTTATTTTAAAACCATCACCCCTCGCCCTGTCACCCCAGGCCCTGCTGAAGAGTCTCTCCCCACCTTCCCTGCAGCCCCCTTTGGGCACTGGGAGCCGCTCTCAGCTCTCCCCGGAGCCTCCTCTTCTCCAGGCTGAACAGCCCCAGCTCTCCCAGCCTGGCCTCACAGCAGAGCTGCTCCAGCCCTCTCAGCATCTGCGTGGCCTCCTCTGCACCCTCTCCAACAGCTCCACGGCCTTCTGCTGTTGGGGGCTCCAGAGCTGGGCACAGCGCTGCAGGGGGGTCTCACCAGAGCGGAGCAGAGGGGCAGAATCCCCTCCCTCGCCCTGCTGCCCACACTGCTGGGGATGCAGCACAGGATGCCATTGGCCTTCTGGGCTGCAAGGGCGCATTGCTGGCTCATGTTGAGCTTCTCATCCACCAGCCCACCCAAGTTCTTATCCTCAGGGCTGCTCTCAATCCATTCTCTGTGTACCCTGATGTCCTATCAGCATTCCCTGCTGTAGGTCTCTCCCTCAAAAATGGGTCTCCTGCTCCTTCCTGCCAGGGAGCTGCTGGAGGAGAAGTGGGACAGTCCAAGAGTTGGGGCTGCACTGTGGTGAGCACGGCTGTGCACACACGGGCTTTTGAGCAAAACCGTGACACAGCATGAATGTTAATGCCACAAAGGTGCAGAACATCACTCGTTTCCAACACAAGAATTTCACCCGTGGAGCCTGGGATGCAATCAAACCTCATGTGACTGAACTAGAGATTTTGGGAAAAATGCTCAATCTTGATGACCACAAAACCACCAGCAACTTCACTCAAAACAAAAGGGGTTCACTTTGGTGTGCTGCAATACCAGGAGCACTCCAGGCTGAAGCACATTCAATGGACAAGCCTATGCCAATGCCCCGATGAATACTGCAACAGGTTTCCACAGGAGAGCTGGCTCCTGCACGCTGCTGCTCACGTCTTACGTTCTGTCATTGATCTACAGCGTGGACATGCACTCAAGCTGATATTTAACTTTGCTGGTCAAAACCAGTGTTGCTGGCTCTGACTGTATGAGATCAGAGCAAAGCATGGCCATGGCAAGTGGGCAGCCTGAGCTCCTTTTCCCTCTGTATTTCACCACTAAAGGTGCAGCCTGTGACCAAACGTGAAGATTTGTGGTCCAGCAGCTAATAACACTCGGGCACTTGCTAGAGGAGCCAGAGTAAAACGGCCTAATGCGATCTTGCCATGTGGTAATTTTCCAGATAAATGGACAGTTGCTTCAGCAGTTCCACTGTTGAAGGTCAATGATCCATATAATGCGGGCAATTACAGAAGTATTTCCATCGCAGACTCTGTGACAGATCTTCAGTGCGAGACAACGGATAAACTCGAGCAAAGGTACTGGGATGAGGGTGACTTGAAACCCTGCACCCCAACATCTGCTGGAGGAACCAGCTCTCCCTCCCCCAGCTCATCAGATCAATGTCCCTGCCCATTGTACTGCCCCCGTTTCCTCTTATTTTGACATTTCTTAATCCTCTCTTAATACTGATCCTAAATTACCAGCTCATCACTTCCACACAGCCTGCTGTTTTCCTGTCTTCTAGTTTGAAGTTAAGCAGGTGGCTATTTTATAAAGATTCTCTGGGGTTGAAGAGAAGAAAAAAGTCAAGTACGGGAAAACTCCTCAGCAATTTGAAAACTCGGAGTCCCGGCAGATACACAAACACAACCATTCCTAATTGCATCTCAAAGAGAAGGCAGAAAACGTTCTGAGGGAGCGTGCACTGCTGAAACACCTACGAACACTACACAGAGCTGGCCCAAATCACGGCTTACCTGCTAACAATTTATTCATTGGAAAGAAGATTCTGAGCAATACACTGATTGAAATAAATAACTGTTCTGTGTAATGAAGTGTGCACGAGGAAACAGCCACTTGTGCAGCCGCACAGATTGTTTTAGCAGTGCTTGCATCCTCAAAAAGCACAGACACTTGCTGCGCGCTATTACGACCTGCCAGGAGAAATCGATGCCAAAGCTTCTGAAAATATTTAAGAACACGCCGGAGTCGCTCCCCAGCAGCACCAGCATCTCCAGCTCTGAGCTTGTAAAAGCAAAGAGGTTCCTGCAGTTTCAGCACCTGCTTATAAAACGCCCGCATGCAACAGCAAAATGTAAAATATACAGGTGCCCTCAGCCATCCGCGCGCTGTAGAAGTTTAACGATAAACACATAAGACCCTGAAAGACTTTTGTGATTTCTGATGGGAATACATTAAACTTGTAGTAGTGCTTCCCTTGTGAATTGTACTTCTGTTTCGGTTTCAGTTTACTGCTGCTTTTACCCATCATGTAAGAGACAGACTGCCATTTCATTCCACCAAAATGAACGGGAAACATCAGTAGAGAGCAGCCTTAATGGTGGAGGAATTCACTGGGGAGGGACTTTGGAGTTGTTCAAGAACCTATTTCAAAATTTAAGCAGATTTTGTTAAGAAGGAAAGAGAAGAAAGGCAGAGACTTGAAATGCTAGAGTTTAACCTTCATGTATGAAGTGAGGAAAAAAAAAAAAAAAATTGCATCAGGTGCTACCCCAGGCAGGAGCCACCCCTCCCTTCCCTGCAAGCCCCCTTTGCAGAAGCCAGGACTAAGAGCCAAGCATCAATGCTTATGCAAATAAGTGATTTTTGTACCAGATTAATTAGTAGAGGGATGCTTTTGGATAGCTTGTGAGGGCAGCGGTTTATTTGTGAAACGCATCAATAAGCCACAGCCACGTAAGAGCCGGCTGTGTCAGACGCCAGCAGATATTGCAGAATTAACAAAAACGTGCGTGTCTTGAGGAGATCAGCAGGGATGGGGATGGGACAGCCCCAGGGCTGAGCTGCTCATCGCTCCTGCCCTCGGGTCCCTCCTGCCCACCAGCGCCAGATTTAAACGCGCAGAAAAGAGCTCTCTAAGAAGCGAGCAAGTTGCCTCTCTGCCTTCTGAGAAGTATGGCCGTGCCGGGCTCCCGAGGCTCTCCTGTAACCGACGGTTAAGTGTGTGAGGTCTAATCAGCAAAATGAGGAAGCTGGTTATTTGGCAAGGCTGTCATTAGGAGAGTTTCAAATAGAATTAACACCAATGGTTGTAACTTTTTTTTTTTTAAAATCAATCTATTGTTGCTGTGCAAAACAGCTCCCACAAGAAAGTCCCACACTTCTGCTCCAAACTTTTCTGGAAGACACATCCCAGCTGGTGACATGGGAAGGACCAATTTCTTCTCTTTGACCTGAGCTGAGGTTACTAACAGGAGCTTTTCCCCGTTCTGGGCAGCAGTTTGTGGGATACAGTAATATCCTGCTACATACGCAAAAACCTCCTTTCCTAAACCATCCCCCAACCCTGTTTTCCCTTGTAAAAATTATGTAATTGCCTGCTATTTCAGAAAATTGCATAAAAGTTGACTCTATTATGATTAACTGTCCCCACGGCTTCTTGTAAATTTTTCAAAGTTCCAGCTGGTCACACAGGCTTTAGTTTACAAAAGTGTTGCACATTATTAGATTTTCTGATAAAGTGTGCTCTTTTGTGATTCAGAAAGCCGCTTCTCCTCCAGACAACTGGCATCCTCTTTGTTATTCACCCCAGAGATACGCCAGCCAAAATGGAGTGCACCCAGATGAAAACAAGGTATTCCCAATCAGCCGTGCAGATGAAGCATTACTTAGGCGCTGTAAACAAAGCGGTACCAAAGTTTCAGCGTGAGCCCTCCCTGCGACACGGGTGGGCTGAAAGTCCACGTCAACAGCATGGTTGGGGTTTGCTGCCCATCCTCTCAGTCAAAGCGCGGAAGCTCAGTGCTGCAGCTGCCTGCTTGGTGCATTTCCATGGAACATCCCATTTCTGGATCCAATTCCAGTCATTTGGTTTTTTTCTCATATTTAACTTCTGATACATGCTGATTGGGGAAGGCAGAACCGAGGGGATGCAATGCCGCCCACACCACTACCCTTCTGCTCTCCTTCTCCATCTCCTCTCCAGCACACCCCCACAACCCAGCACTGGAGAGAAACCTAGAGATGCTCTCCGAGAAACAACACAACCAGAGACCTTTTCTACCTGTGCCACATCATTGTGGCAGCATGGACAAGCAAGTGCCACGGTTGCTAATACAACGTCCAAGAGAAGAAGCAATAAGGAGGAAGACTGGACCAACAGGAAGACCTGAGGGCTCCACTCGCCTCTGTTCTGCCAAATATAAGGGCCAGACTGAAAAATGCCTTGAAGTACAAGGTGCAAATCAGAAGGTAGCTTCACCAAGAGCAACGCTCAAAAGTGTGTTTTGGGAACAGAAGCTGGTTCTGTTGGTCTACCAACATTGCAGTTCTGATCTCTCCATCACCACCACATGTACATGTCCCTTAACACTGGCCTGGGACACAGCAACAAAAATCAAAGTCCAGAAGCGAAGCCGTAAAACAAGTACCTACAGTTTTCTGAGGGAACGACTGCACATACCGATGAGGATGATCCAACTGAGTCCTCTCACGGCAGAAACACGCTCAGGAAGGTCCCACACCAGCAGCTGGCTGGGAGCTAAGCTCAGCTGGTGGGAAGGAAGATTCCTACACAAATAACTGGTCGGAAGAGCTGCAGATGAAGGGGGTGGCCAATGCCAATGGAATCCCAGGTGAACCTGCCTATGTCCCCCTACCAAGCTGCAGAAATAAAAGCTGTTGTTATTTCACAATATCAGAGTGACCGGCTGATAAATATAGTAGTAAGTGTGAAGTTATGCACAAAGAGGGGGAAGAAAGTCCTAACTTTCTAAGTAGACAGTCCTAACCATGGTTGCTGACCTATTACTATTTACCAAAAAAATAATTGTAATTCTACAAAGAAATCAGCTCAGTAGCAAATGGAGCTTTGATAATTACGAGGAAAGAAATCAAAATGAAAGCAGAAAATGCTGCAATTGTGTAGATCCCGGGTGCACCTGCCCATCCAGCACCACCTGTAACTCCAGTTCCCTCTAGTCCCAAGTCAATTTAAAAAAAAAAAAAAAAAAAAAAACAAAAAAAAAAACACTCTTCAATATTGAGCGCAAACTCATCCTGCAATAGCTGCATATCA
The DNA here is from genome assembly GCA_009806455.1 of Tetrax tetrax. Classification (NCBI taxonomy): domain Eukaryota; kingdom Metazoa; phylum Chordata; class Aves; order Otidiformes; family Otididae; genus Tetrax; species Tetrax tetrax. The sequence continues at coordinate 16,510 of WHYT01016603.1, read as the reverse complement.
GCACACACGAAGGCTTGTTCCGGGCCCTAAACCTGGCAGCCACCACCAGCGCTGCTCAGCTCTGCTGCCTCCAACGCTTGACTCCTTCTCCACCTCTTGCAGAGTGAATCCAGCCAAGGAGTCACAAGATAAAAAACAACCGAGGGATGCGGTGTGCGTATCACACCCCATGCTCTGTGGAGCAACGCGCTGTGCTCATTACAGCTCACTCAATAAGAGATGTACCTTAAGAACAATGCATTCATCTATTAATGTTCCTTATGGGAGACATAATCAGCTTCATTAGAAGTCATTATTATGGTAAAACCCTGGAAAAAAACATCATGTACAAGGAGGCAGCATGATCAATTAAAAACCTAGAATATGTGACTAATATTGACAGATGTTTACAGGAATTGCTGCCGGAGGTCAGGCGCTCAGCGGGGTGGCAGCTCCCACAGGCACAGCCCACTCCATGCCCGCTGCCTTGCCGGGGGTTGGCCGGACCCGCCATGGAGCCAGACAAAGCAAAGGGGGGCACCTGTGTTCATTAGAAGCAACACAAAACATGGGTGCAACCACCAGACTGCCCCAAGCCGGCAACCATGGCCACAAACATCCCAGTGCAGCAGGAGATGCCATGCTGCACCCCAGGGCAGCCCCTCTCTGTGCACCCCAGCTCCCAGTGCTCCTCCAGTTTGCACAGAAAGTTTTACCTGAAGCCAAGAAAAATCAAACGTTTGAGATTGAGAGCTACTAAACTTTCTGAACTGATCATCATTATTTTGTTGTAGGTTTTTTGGGCTTGCTCAAGAAACATCTATCACTAACCAATAGCGCTCTTCCCAGTCCTATCAGATCCCATTTCTTACAAAAGAACACAGAACAGGCAGATTGGGGTAGATGTGTCTTTCTTGGGTCACCAGTAAAGACGAAACCAGCCTTGCTATCTTCTGGCAGAGACAACAAACAGAGCAAGAGCAGCAGCAGTTGGAAGCCCCCTTGTAAGGTCCCTCCATAGCCCCAGCACCAGGGCAGGGCACAGCTCGAGTTGATGCCGACAGCCTTTGGGTTGACGCCTTCACAATTCAGAGCAGTTTGCCGGTGATGCTCCACAACAAGCGTGAGGAAAGCGCTGGCGGCACCATCGCCTTGCCTGAGGCTGAGCACTCTCGCTCGTAAGGCCCAGGAAATTGCAGCTTGTGCTTGGTGAGATGTTGTTTTTAAGCCTTAACAAACAAGGGCTTGATCTTCTTAAGTAGTTTGAATCTGCTCTGCCATACACATTCACAGCTCAACAGCTGCCTCTGGTTCGGGTACAATGAAACAAGGACAGAGCTCAGGCTGCTGCAGCCACTAAAAGCTTTTTCTCCTCGCATGTATCTGTGTAAAATTTGAGAGCTGTTATCCAGCAGCACTAATCCATCAGTTGCCGTGAAGTCAATAACATTGATTTTGGTGGGATCAGGGTTTCACTCACTTACAAACAGTTGTTCCTGTAAGAGTCTGGTGTCCAGGAGTGATCCAGGACTGCAGGAGCCACCTGCTCCCAGGGAAGGGCTTCCCCATGAGGAACCCAGCCATGCCAGGCTATGTGGACCAGGGAGAAGATACCGAAGTGTTGCTCGTTTTTAAACATACCCTGTCTTCGACCTCCCAGAAATTCTTCCCCACGAGCTAACATCCAGGAAAAGGCTCAGGAACCACAGAGACCTCCTCAGCATCCCGAAGTTTAACAAACACCTACCGCTGGAAGAAAGGGCTGTAAAAACGCGTTCACTTACAGCAGCGTTACCTGATAATTTATTCCTTGAGCAGAAAGAAGGAAAGCACACAGTAATGCATAGTCTTCAGGAGACAGGGACCGAGAAGGAAGCTGAGGCCGACAAGAGGCTCTACAGCCACGGGGCAGCTGCAGGATCAGACCCTGCCCTGTGGAGGCCCAGCTCCACTTCCCACCTGCAAATCTTAATTTGAGCATAACGACCCTGCGCCCACACCAACACTCACAAGTGCCCAGTGGCAGCCCACCACACCATGCGTGGGCCCCGCTCAGCCCCAGGGCCAGCGGCTGCCATCCCGCACGGTTCTCGGCCGCCACAGCACAGCAGAAGGCCCCAGTTGCCATTAAGCCTTAGCAGAGCCGTTAGCTACACAATCAAATGAAGAGATACAGTAATTTACAGCAGTAAGCTATCATCTCTTAAATAAAGAATTATTGCTTCTTCCTTCAGCAAGGACTTCAGTGCGCTGGGCTGGCTCTTCCTTGAAGCACCGCGGTATCTCACTCGGGACTGAGCAGAAACACGTGAAAACAGAGGGTACATTCAAGAAAACTCTCAACAAGGAGATGGCACTCCTGGGCACGTCGTGCAGGCACTCACTGCAGAGCATAGTGCCTTTTCCTCTGCCTTAAAACTCTTTTTTTTCTATAAATCCCACCACAACCTGGTGGGACCTTCGCTCCTGCAACAGGTACACAGAGTTCAGCAAGTCCTAGCACGGCTGTGCCTGTAAAACAACACGGGGAAGGCTGACGTTCCCAACCACTGGAAAAATAGTAATAAAAGGGAGAGAAAGGGGGAACACCAGCCGCAGTACATGCTGACAAGCTCCTGGGAGAGCCCTGCGAGAGCAAGGCTCCTCTCTGGCTCACGACACTTGTGTGCGCACCATACATCCGACGTCGCAGCTGCATGATGTTGGAAAAGGACAGAAGTGAGACAAACGCCTGCTGGTGCGGCCCTTGGTGCTGGGAGCAAGCTATAGCCTGTGTCCATGGCAGTGTTCCTAGCCCTGGAGCCAGCAGCTCAATTAAACACCTTCAAAATATTTCTCAGAAGAATTTTAGAGCGGAGGCCGCAGGAACCACCTTACAGAGAAATACCAGTAGATGGCAGGCCTGCAAAGCCTGATAAGATCACACAAGTTCATTTTACTTCACCAAGAAGAGACAGAATGATATTTTAAAGACAAATGTTTCTATACTGTAACTACCCTAACAGGATCTATTAGTACATCTGTAGAGATATTTTAAAGAGTTATGGCTGCAGGATTACAATTAGTGCACCCAGCAACCCAGATCGGGAAGATCCATTCAAGTCAAAGTTGTTTTTCAAAACGAAATAAAGTAGAGCATCTAATAAAGCGCAGATAATTTCTCTACAGCAATATCCAGCTCATTTTAGGCATCAGCCAAGTCAATTTAGGACTATTGCCATCACCACGTTTGTTAGATAGTAAAGACGTATCAGAAGCACATGCCAATGCCTGCTTCCAGCCCCCACAGAAGATAAATATCCTATTCCTTCCTTTTGTTGTTTTTTCAATAAGAGACCCTGCGTCTTGGCCCATCTTCCCTGCCAAATGGATCCTGCCATAGTGCTTGCAATACAAAATGCTATTTTTAAATTTATTGGAAACTTAAAAATATTATCAGCTTGAGTGAGGAATAATCAGAGCCACTCGCTCTCGGTGGAGCAAACCCAGCGCCAAGCAGTAGCCAGTGACGCTCCTGCAGGAAGGGATCCATCCCCCATCAGCAGTGGCCTGAGGACACACATGGACACTTCTCTCCAGGATCTCTCAAACGTCTCAAGGCAGGCTTCCTTCTACGGGCAGCTTTGCTCAGTGTACTTTTACATTTACCCAATTTTAAGAGCTTCATGGAAATTTTATTTTGAATTTGATGGCATTTATAACACTACTTTTAAGTCTATACAGTTGAGTCTTGTATCAACTCATTTCACCATTGGGTATGGATTTATCTTACTGGATTGCTAGCTGTTTGGAGCCAAAGCAGCCCCTCTCCTCTGCGTCCCAGCACACCCAAAGGATCTGCAGGAGGGGTTTGCTCCCAAGAACTTGGCTAGGGCTGGCAGTGGATGCTGTGGTACCACCCATGTCCCCAGGCTGCTGTCAACTGGGCTGTCCTCACCCCTGAGCCCTGCCAGGAATGACCCGTAATGGGTAGTCTGGTTTTCTCACAATGCCCAGAAAAGATATTTCTTAACTTTGGCCTCATCACCATGAAATTACAGCCCTAAGATTACATCCCTGAGGCATTCCAGCTGTAACGAGCAGATACCAATCCACGTTTGTGGACACAGACTGGAACAAAACCATGAAGACCACTGTCATTAGATGGTCAGCTCCAGAGCGTTTGGGATGCTCTCCCCATAGCACAGCTCTAGGCATGGGCTCCTACAAACAAGCCTTGTCAGTAAAGTTTCTTTCACTTTTTTTTTTACACTGAAGAGGAAAAAAGGAAGCTTACACACGATCTCATTGTCCAGTATCAATGCTGGACAAAAGACTCTTCATGCTTTGACACTTACTCCCAGGCACTCACATCACTGCTACGCAAACCCGCAGGTGCTCTGCACAGTGCAGCACCCACCACTCTCAAAAGGAGGGTGTCCCCCACCTCCAAGCACCCAAAGGGGCAGGCTTTCCCCTAGAAGCGAATGGTTGAGCTCCTACCAGCTTCCGGGAGGGGATTTCACAAGGCTGGCACTTTAAAGCCGCTCTGCCAAATTACTCCCCCCAACAAAAAAAAAAAAAGAAACAAACAAAACCAAACAAACAAAAAAATCAGAGTGCCTGCACACATGCAATAACCCAAAGCTCAGAGATTATAGTGCTTTTAAAACAAAAACATCTGAGGTTGATGCTCCAATGCTTCCTCAGTTTACTTACCATGAGGAACACAACAGATCCCATTCATCCCGCTGGAACAAGCGAACTCCTCAGGCCACCAGCACTGGATTGATCCATCGCATAGAAGCCTCTCTACCTGCTCACATCCTCTTGTGTGCAAGGGAAAACCAACAGCAAACACCAGCCAGGACAACCCCAAAAGACCCTGGTACCTAGGAGCCACCCAATAAATCCTCGCCGGGATTATTGCACCCACCTGAGCAAACCCTTCTCCCAACGGAGGGATCAGCAGCACCTGGCACGGCCTCTGCCCAGGAAGTGAAGGAAACCAAACCTCCATCGTTTCCTACCTGATCTTCCCCTCCAGCCCTGAGCATACATATTTTGGGGGGTGCTCCCCGTGTGCTGCTGGGCTGGGGATGCGTCACCCCTTCCCATCCACGGTGCTTCAGTGAGGCGCTCAGCACAGCAGTGGGGAGCCACGCGATACACTGAATCCACAACCCAGAACCTCACCTGTTGATGGAGGAGGACCTACTTGCCCAGCTGGCTTCTAAGAATCCCAGATAAAGGGATTTTACCTTTACAGAACACCCACGCAGCGCTGCTGGAGTCACCCCGCTGCTGCTGGAAAGGCGATGGCCCCGGCGCGTGAGCTGGCCCCAGCGATCCGCAGGTACGGAGCAACAGCCTCGTGTCTGCACGCGGCTGAGCCCCTCCAAAACGCCTCTGGCACGCCACCCTCATCCGCTATGGTAGGCACGTTCACTTTTATCTGGGAAATCCCAGAGCAGAGCATCAGGGGGTGCTCGGTGAGGCCTGGCAGGGCTGATGGCTCCTGGGAGAAGGGACACTGGAGGTCAGGTGTCCCAGGTCCTAGCCTTGCGCTCGGGACACTGAAGGGGCACGTAAGGATAAGCCCCTATTAATAAATAGTGCTGCTTACAGTAATTTAAACCCTCAACCTGAATTGTTTTGCTGTACAAGTTGGAACCGCACCTGTCCCAGCTCAGCCCGGTGCCGCTGGAGCTCACAGCGAGGAGCGAGCGGGACGGTTCCCGGCAGAGCTGTGGACAGACCGGAGGCCAAACCCCTGGACTGGGTCCGTCTGTCGCGGCTTCGAGGCGTTCGGCGGCTCGGCCAGTTTGAGCTTGGATCCCAACGCCACGACGAGTTCGCTGAGCAGCAAATCCCACTGCCCAGATACGTCCGGAGCGCAAGGTCCAGGGCCCAACCGTGAGGATTTGGTACATTGCTATAGAAAATAGGCCCTTTCCAACCTATTCTATGAAAATAAGGAGAAAATTGCATCAGTAGGAGTAATTAATCACTGGGAAAAGCTTACCGAGAGTCGCTGTGCATTCTCCATTACTCACCTTTTTTTTTTTTAATTAATCAATATTGTGTGTTGTGTCCGCGTTCAGGGGAGCGCAGCGAAGCCCCGCGGGCTGTTTTACCCCAGGGATCGGGGCCGGCGGGCTCGTAGAGGGTCGCTGAAGCGGCCGCGAGGCCTCTGGAAGTGGCAGCTCCCAGGATTTCAGCATTAGAAGGAAGTATGCTGTTATGTGTAACAAGTGATTATATGGCACTTAAACAGGAAATCAGATGCTCCTTATCCTGCAGTACGTTAGGAAAAGAAACGGGGTAATGGGCGAGGTGAGAGGCGGTTAATACTGTAATGTTTCCCTGTACGCTACTGGTGGAACCATTCCGGAATATTGCATACAATTCGTAGCATATACATACAGGAAAATGTCTCTGAAATATATAACGCTTGCGGAAATGTTGCATGAGGGAGTAAAAGATCACTGTCTGCTGCTGTCTGAAAGATGATAAATACCGCGCAAGGAGGCGGCTTTTTTTCAGATGATCAAACTTGACATAATTGTGGGGAGCGGGATTAGCACCAGATTCAGTACTTTGCTCAGATTTACGGATGCTGCAGCTGCCTGACTGCAAGAGCCCCTCAGCTTCCAGCTGAAATAAATATGTAATTAGCAGGCCTTCCTGAGTGTTTAGCTGAGTTTGAAAATGCAAGCTTTCAGGGAGAAATACCACAGGACAGATAAAGAACATCTTTCAAGTCATATTTTTTTGCCCCTTTATTTTGAGTTATCTGAGCTTGTCGAAGAAAGTTTAAAGATGACAAAGAGCAATTAATCTGAGAAACACGTGCGGTGGAGCAGTGTCTTGGGGGAAACCAACGAAGTCCCATTGCCTGGATCACCTGAACTGGCCTGGATGAACCCCTGGGCTTCGGTCTACTGAGGCAACCTGGCACAGGCAAAGGCTCTCAAAGTAAGAAAATTAGATTTTATTTTTTTTTTTTTACCCTCCCATTTCTATTATTTTTTTTTGCTAATTTGAATATATCAAGTTAAATACAATTAAAAAACAGCCTGTGTGTGCTATCAGTACCTCTCTCAGGAAGGGATGCTGATGCTGCTGGTGATGCTGCCAATGCTGCCGCTGCCTTGGGCCCTGTCCCTGTGCAGTGCCCAGGGGTGAAGCTGGGGCGCTGGGAACACTGGGGGCCTGAGCTGGAAGAGAAATGTGCAGTGTTCCCTCAAAAAGATATGTTTAACTGAGGTGGCGTGAGGGCAGTCATAAAACCCAACAGGTTTATGTCCGCATTATAAAGACAGAACAGAAGAGTTTGTCGTCCACTCTCATCAA